>JAOCPS010100327.1:0-15575 GCA_025505425.1 Graphium colonna | reverse complement strand
CTCCGGATGTTGCGTGTGTCCATGGGCGACGGGATCACTTATCATCAGGTGAACCGTCTGCTCGTTTGTCTTCCTTTTTATAAAAAAATATGGGTTTAAGTGTAATCATAATTTAAATTATAATATCAAATTTATTATGTGTGTCTGATATAGTAGGGCTACTGAATTGCATGTAAATAATTAACACTAAAATCTAGTCAAGCTATCTGGTAACAGTGAGTTTTTAGCTGTGTGTTATATGTTTTAATGTAGGTAGGATACACATAAAATAGTAAAGTAATTCGTTCTGTTCGAATCACGAAACGGGTGTTTCATTATAGAAGTTCTACTATACAATTCTTCTCTACATGTGTGCATATGTTCGATGAGTCAATAACGGTGCAATCGGTATTCGATTACCATCATATTTAGGTAATAAGATTAGGGGCATAGTTCTAGATTGTCTAATAAATGAGTAAAGTGTGACAGTACGGCGTGGCGCCTGCACACCTGCGCACGTCACTCCGGCTATGCCGTGGCCGCTAGGATGAACATAAATTGCGTAATAATTTTTTCAACTTTGAATTATGTTTACTCAGTGGTAAATCGGTATTTATTTTTAATAATAACTTTATACTTCATATACGATCTCCACATATAACATTATTATAATGATATTGAACCTCCGGTAAATATCTCAAATTGCTCAGCTGATTTTAATGCAATTGTGTGTAAGCCTTGGTTGATTTATGAGTTGGGTCCTGATTGTATAAGGATTAAGAAATAAAACAAATAGCGACATTCATAGAATGTTTACTTGGACTGAATTGATAAGCAATCCCAAAAACATTTTTTTTTATTATTTTATGACTTCATTCTCAATAGTAAAAACATTATGTCAATTGTTTAATGTCTTTACCATCTTAAATGTTACAGCCCTTATATAATTTTGCGTTTAAAACTATTTATACAATAGAATGGCCACATTATGACACTGGCAAATTATATACAAAAAGATTATCACATAATGAGTAAAAATATAAAATAAAATCACATTAAAAGTCAATTTAACGCGTTTTGCTTCACGGTAAAACATATTGACTAGGGACAGATATTTACAAAAATATTCTCAGTGGGGCATTTACAAATGGTTAGGGTTGTATGTAAATAAACATTTGCCTTTTGACTTGAAGTAATTTGATTACAAGTGTTGATATAAAACTGAAGCAACAATTTAACTGTATTACAAAATAAAATAGGCATCTTATGCTAAGCGCAAGATATTATAAAGCTACATGGGCAGTGATTATTGAATTTTATAAGTTAATCTCTAAGTTAAAAATAACATATTTTAATACAAATGAATGTTATCATTATGTAGTATTAAGTCGTCGAATATCACAATGGGACATGAATATTGGTAGTTTAACAAGGGTGAACATTTCCCGAAATAAGTCCATTGTGCGTGTTTCGGATTTGTGCTTTCTTGTAGACATAGGCAAGACCCAAAGATAAAACAACCAAAAATACGGAGCCACCAATCGCCATATGAATTATATCTAAGCCATTTGTTGCTTCAACAAAACTCTCGTTTTGATTGCTTAGGTCTCTGGCGTTTCTTGATCTTGGTTTTGTTCGTGAAAATTCGAAATTGTCTGAAATAGAATTTAATGTAATAAATTTAAAGTCTTTCAAGGTATATAACATAAGTACTTGCATTATATTTTATATTTTTGTATTAGGACATGTTTGTGTTATATTAAACAAACTGCAGTTATTTTAAAATTATTTTAAAAACAGTAATCATATTTACGCAAATATAAAACGCTGTTATTTACTTTCACACGTTTTAATAGGGAGGTACCACTACTAATATGATATAAATATCACTAAACTAGTGAAAAGTACTATCCTTGTTCTAGTCATCACTACGTTCTTTTTACCTACTTCTGTCCTTTGCTAATCCCTTTATATGCTTATACCTTAACTCAAGGCTGGCAACTCAAGAATAACTATTCGCATGTTTTGGATGTCTGCTGGCAATGGTCACCACTTAACAAATACTAGACTATCTACTTTTTTGACAACTTAAGTTTAAAAAAAAATAAATTTTTAACTACTAAAAGTAAGGGTTTTAAGAAAACGTTATATTAGAAATATGATCGTTTTAAGATACTTACCAACGTTCAATTGAGGCTCGTCGTAGTAATCAACGTTTTTAGACCTGGCAGGTTTTATCTCATTTTCACTAGGAAAAGGAGGTAAATAAGTTGCGGGTGGATTCGTACTGCTAGGTGCAAATGGTTGAGGACACTTTGGATCTCTCGATCCGGGATAACATGAACTGGGTGTTGATGTAGGCTGTGGGCATCTAGGGTCGTTGCTTCCGGGATAGCAAGAAGGAGACTTTGGAGTAGGCTTCGAAGGTGTGGTCGATACAGGACAACGCGGGTCCCTGCTTCCAGGGAAACAAGTTGGAAGAGCAGTTGTTGGTTTAGGGCAACGCGGGTCCGTGCTTCCACGATAACAATTTGGTTTAGCGATCGTTGTAGGTTTGGGGCAGCGTGGATCTAAACTACCAGAATAGCAGTTAGGTGGATTTTGTGTTGTAGGTTGAGGGCATTGCGGGTCTCTACTTCCAGGATAACAATCAGGTTTAGGTGTAGTGAGTTTTGGGCACCGGGGATCTGTGTTTCCTGGGAAACAATTAGGCGGAGCAGATGTTGGAGGCGCGCATCGTGGGTTAGACGATCCAGGGTAGCATTTCACTTCGGGTGTGGTAGGGGGCAAATACGTTGGAGGATTGATTGTTGTTGGTCCTGAAGGCTGAGGACAGTTAGGATCAGGTGAACCGGGATAACATACAGGTTTGGGTGAAGTAGGTTTGGGACATCTTGTGTCATTGCTTCCAGGGAAACATATTGCAAATGCTGGCGTTGTTGGCTTAGGACAACGATAGTCTGTATTTCCAGGATAGCAATTAGGCGGAGCTGGCGTTGTAGGTTGAGGGCACCGGGGATCCTTATTTCCAGGATAGCAGTCAGCAGATTTAGGTGTTGTAGGTTGCGGACATCGAGGATCTCTACTTCCTGGGAAGCAACTTGGCGGAGCAGGTGTCGTAGGTTTTGGGCAACGAGGGTCTGAGCTACCTCGATAACAGTTAGGTGGAGCAGGCGTTGTTGGTTTAGGGCAGCGTGGGTCTGAGCTACCTGGATAACAGTTAGGCGGAGCAGGGGTTGTAGGTTTGGGACACCGTGAATCTGTACTACCTGGATAGCAATTTGGTGGGGCTGGTCTTGTAGGCTTAGGACATCTTGGGTCTGTACTTCCAGGATAGCAGTTTGGTGTAGCTGGTGTTGTGGGTTGAGGGCATTGAGGGTCCCTGCTTCCGGGATAGCAGTCAGGAGATTTAGGCGTTGTGGGTTTAGGGCACCGGGAATCTGTGCTTCCTGGGAAGCAGTTAGGCGGAGCAAGTGAAGATGGCTGCGCGCATTGCGGGTTAGACGACCCAGGGTAGCATTTTACTTCGGGCGTAGTAGGAGGCAAATAAGTTGGTGGATTGATTGTTGTAGGTCTCGAAGGTTGAGGGCAATTAGGATCAGGTGAACCGGGATAACATACAGGTTTTGGCGAAGTAGGTTTTGGACATCTTGGGTCGTTATTTCCAGGAAAGCATTTTGGCAGTGCTTGGGTTGTAGGCTTGGGGCAACGGGGGTCTGTGCTACCTGGGTAACAATTTGGCGGAGCAGATGTCGTAGGCTTAGGGCAACGTGGATCTGAACTACCACGATAGCAGTTAGGTGGAGCTGGTGATGTAGGTTGAAGGCATTGGGGATCCCTGCTTCCGGGATAACAGTCAGGAGATTTAGATGTCGTGGGTTTAGGGCACCGGGGATTAGTGTTTCCTGGGAAGCAGTTTGGTGGAGCAGGTGTAGTAGGTTTAGGGCATCGTGGGTCTGTACTTCCAGGATAGCAGTTAGGCGGAGCTGGCGTTGTAGGTTGAGGGCATCGGGGGTCCCTGCTTCCGGGATAGCAATCAGGAGATTTAGGCGTTGTGGGTTGAGGGCACCGAGAATCTGTGCTTCCTGGGTAGCAATTTGGCGGAGCAGGTGTTGTTGGTCGCGCGCATTGTGGGTTAGAGGATCCAGGGTAGCATTTAACTTCGGGCGTAGTAGGAGGTAAATAAGTTGGTGGATTGATTGTTGTAGGTCTCGAAGGTTGAGGACAGTTAGGATCAGGTGAACCCGGATAACATACAGGTTTGGAAGAAGTAGGTTTGGGACATCTCGGGTCGTTACTTCCAGGAAAGCATTTTGGTAGTGCTTGGGTTGTAGGCTTAGGGCAACGTGGGTCTGTGTTTCCAGAATAACAATTTGGCGGGGTAGGTGTGGTAGGTTTAGGACATCGTGGGTCTGTACTTCCACGATAGCAATTAGGCTGAGCTGGCGTTGTAGGTTGAGGGCATCGGGGATCCCTGCTTCCAGGATAGCAGTCAGGAGATTTAGGTGTTGTAGGTTGCGGACATCGAGGATCTCTACTTCCTGGGAAGCAATTTGGCGGAGCAGGTGTCGTAGATTTGGAGCACCGTGGATCTCTACTTTCAGAATGGCAGTTAGGTTTAGATGGTGTTGTAGGTTGGGGGCATCGTTGATCCTTGCTTCCGGGATAGCAGTCAGGAGATTCAGGTGTAGTAGGTTTAGGGCACCGGGAATCTGTGCTACCTGGGAAGCAATTTGGAGGTGCAGGTGTTGTTGGTCGCGCACACCGTGGGTTAGAGGATCCAGGGTAGCATTTTACTTCGGGCGTCGTAGGAGGTAAATATGTTGGTGGATTGATTGTCGTTGGTCTTGATGGCTGAGGACAGTTAGGATCAGGTGAACCAGGATAACATATAGGCTTGGCTGATGTCGGCTTAGAACATCTGGGATCATTGGTTCCGGCAAAGCATCTTGGTGGCGTTGTGGGTTGCGGGCATCGCGGGTCCGTGTTCCCTGGATAACAATTTGGCGGAGCAGACGAAGTAGTTTTAGAGCATCTGGGATCTGGGCTTCCGGGATAGCAGTTAGGTGAAGATTGCGTTGTAGGTTGAAAACATCTGAGGTCACTACTCCCTGGGTAACAATTTGGAGGAGTCGGTGTGGTTAATTTAGGACAGCGTGGGTCAGTGCTTCCTGGATAACAGTTTGGCGGTGTGAGCGAAGTAGGCTTAGGACACTGAGGGTCACTACTGCCAGGATAACATTTAATCTGCGGCGGTGCAGTGTTTGTTTTGGCGGTACACTGTGGATCGGGAGAGCCCGGGTAGCATTGTAATTGTGGTCTAAATGTCGTAGATATCTCTTTGACGATCCCATCACACGATGATTCACAGTTGTTTGTACACAGCTGTAACATAAATTTGATTAAAGAAAAAATATTTGTCTGTTTACAATTTTGCTTTCATATTTAACATTTGCAATGTAATCTAAATCAAGTTAAACAAAAGTTTTTTCTCACGGTATTACTCGCGTAGAAAATCCCTTATTCAATTTTTTTAACTAAAATGTTTACTTTACTTGCAAAATATTAGAAACATTTGTTAAAGTGACCGCCATATGTAGATACTGTTAGAAGATTTTGATACAAAAAACTTAGTTGGTGACGTATTCTGGGGATTTTTCTGTTTTTTGTTTTACATAAACCTACCCTGAACACCCATTCACATTTTAACCAAAATGATATTTTGCTATGAAATTGATAAAGTTCTAGTTCTCCCTAAAAAAATAAATGGAAATGACGAGGCTGACGACGAGGAAGTAACCATGATTAGACAATATATTTTTGTTGTTCTAAGAAAAGCAAGATGTTCGAATTTTAAAAAGATTAAAACAGTAAATACCTCAACGTTACAAGTCAAATAAACTTGATCTGTTTCTGGGAATCGGAAAGCGCTAACTTTACTGTATGCTATTAATGTCGCTCCGCTCTTCCCAGTGTTGGTCGACTTTTGCCATTGGTCAATAAGCTTTTTCTTCCTGAAATTATTATGTTAAAAATACAAAATCAAAATTTGAAGTATGTGACTTTATTTTGTATAGTTTAATTATGATTTTGATTACAGAATCTTAACTGTGTGACCGACATAAAAATATATGACAATTAATTGTTAGAACAATTTTGGAATAACCAACCTCTGTTAAATAAATACTAATTGTATTACAAAATAATGTATTTGTATTTACTTAACACTTGTTTCAATGATTTACAAGTTTGAAATTAAACGTCACATAACGCCGCCGTGTTGATTTTGATACTTGAGATTCAAATATTGAATAATATTCAAATTCGTGACTAGTGCCGTTAACTTTTTTGATCTTATTAATTTAATTTATAAAAGGCAAGTCGGTGTACGGATTTGCCAAGATCAACGAAGAGCACTTAATTTGTATATACTTAAAAAAATTATTAAGCATCGAAGTTTGTCATTTAAAACTTACTTAGGACACCCTTGTTTGTCTGTGAGTTGTATTTTGTTGGTTTTTGGACTGTCGTAGTTGTCATTATCGTATGCCCAACAATCGTGAATTTTTATATTGAATTGTTTCCTCACGTCTTTCAAGTAAACTAAAATTGTTAGGTATTCGCCGATTTTGATCGAATTCTCGAGAGGAGCAGTCTGGAAATATAAATAAAGAAAATTATATAATATTCTTTTCTAATAGTTTTTAACATGAAGGTAAGAAACTCACGTTAGGGAATACTCCTTTTTGAATGTCCATCCAGCACTCAACCCCACCAGCCGGACCTTCAACAGCGATGACATCCAACATGTCAACCATAAAGGGTTTCAACTTCAGTACGTGAGTTTGTTCCTCTCTTGCTCCACCGGCTGATACTTGGAGAGAAGTACGTGCACATGACACCTAAAAATTTAGCAGATATTAGTTATTGGTTTAATAAACTGCCATCGTAGTCTAGTGGTATGGGCCGTTACTTTACAAAACAAGTCGTGAGTACAAAATCCCGTGGAGGGACTTCGACTTACTGTTGTTGTTTTTTGGTTGGGTTCGGGCAATACGGGATGATCACCTGATTACTTAGTAATTAGGATGACCTATGCGTTGAATAGACACATAAAAAACCAGTCCTGATTAACAGTTGTTGCCTGACATCTAATACATCCTACAAATATAGTTTATCTCTTTGGGTAGCGGAGGTCAGATCTCGTCGGTCGCTTTGTGCAAAAATTGATATTGAGGTAACATATATGTATGTACGAGTATTAGAAGCCGACTCCAAGTAATTTGGGAATAATGCTGGGAGAAAAGAATAAGGGTTAAGTAAACAACAGCCTTTAACACTATACACTCGTATGTTTTTAACTTCTGGGAACACTATATTTATTCATTGCAACTCCAAACTTTTTACTTCAACAAATTTGTCTTAGTCTATTAGTTTTTCACTTTTACAAAAAGATTTTCGTTAAAGCTATAACGTAAATGAATTAAGTATTGTTTTATGAGTGCACGATGTTTCATATTTGTGGATACACTAACAATTTGTAACGTGTTTTTCAGGGTTTTCGCTATGGTAGTTTTTAGAAGAGTATTTACTTTTTTATTTTGACGTTCAAAATCGTATTTCAGTATTTTGGAAGGTCAGTTGTTTGAGTATCCTATAAGTTTTTAAACTGTATAAAATACCTACTTTTTTTGGTCATTTTTCTTTAAGGCGTCAAGGGATTATCAACTTGGGATATTCAGCAGTAATATACTGACTACCATTGTTATTAAATTTAATAGCATGACAATGGTTAAAACGTCACATGGTCTAAGTATAAAGAAGCTCCTCGATATTAGAAGAAGAATGTTACCTATTTCACAAGAATTTAAATTCATACCTTTCTAGCAAAATCCAAGGAACCCTGGACGAAGTCGTCGGCTTGGAATACCAGAACATTGTCGATGGTGCCGCAAGCGTTGCAAAGAGGTCGAGATCCACAGCCACTCAGTGGCACTCTAAAGCTGTATCTTGATTCACTTCCCCCAAGAGACACATATCTGCAATAATATGGATATAATGATTTATAAAAAAGTACCAAAGATGTTTCTTTTTACATATTTTTTATGGAAAGGCAGACAAACGAGCCGACGGTTCACATAATGGTAAGTGATCTCGTCGCCAATAGACACACGCAACATCCATCGATCAACCTGGGAAATTGAATAACATAGGTTTATTGGATAGACTGGGTCAGGATTAAGGATTTGAAGTGGGAAAAGAAAAGGATAGATATGGCCATCCGGCATTCCTAAAAGTCTAGCAAGAAATAAAATATGCATATACTTAAATTTATGCCGACTTTATAAAGGGCGATGGTACTACCCCGGACGAGCGTGGCAATGTGGTAAATGTGCAGCAAAAGCTGTGAAAGCTTGTTATGCTCTACCCCCTGAGAATTTATTTGAGATTATCTTCTCGATCACTCTAAGAAATTAAAATAAAGATGTTTAGTATTAACTTATATATAAATAGAAAAATGTTAAGACTGACAAAATACTCTAGAAGATTTCTATGTATTGACCCGTTCTATTTTGAACATATTTACTTTTTTAAATATTGATTTGGACTGCTAGATTTGCTTATAATATCTTTTTCAGAAATGTGTAGGGCCTAGGCTATATGGTGTATAGCGCAAAATCAATCTTTTTGATTTGGTAAATGGACTTCACCTTTTATAAAATTATGTGATTATTTTTAAAACTAAGTTTTGTAACAAAAGTCCTCCCATATTTTTACTAGAATTTGTGAGCACAATATGCCATTACGTTTGTTTGTCGCGAAATTTGATTTGTGGATGAATTATTAGATGTTTTCTCCTTGTAGTGAAAAGTAATTTCTGCGGAGCTTAACTAAGATGTATGTTTTATGTTTATAGAAAGTAAAACAAATATGTCGTTTTTTTTCTATCAAACGCTTTTTTCTTGCCACTGCATGTCTTAATAATTAAAAAATAAATTGCACTTAAAAATAGCCCAAGATGAAACAGATCCTTTAAGAAAATTATAAGATCTCCTCATAATGTTTAATTATCGATATATAGTATTAATATAGCGGAGAAGCCATTTGAAGACAGATGGAGAAGAAAGTGGGCGCCTGGCAGTTTTAAAAAGCAATTCAATAAAATCATGTCATTGCCTGGCGTCGTCATCAAGATTGTTCTCTTTTTCAAGATTGTTCAAGTGAATCTCTGTACATATTTTTTTTTAAATTATTAATTTCAATAGTTGAAAATAAGCCAAATTCAGTACTCAACACTTACTCTCTAAAGTCCTTTCTAACACTCAAGAACAAAATGACCTGTGTAATCACTTAGTAAACAGGTTTACTTTATTCGGAATCGTTACATCGGTTTTAAAATCAAATAATATTTTTCATTAAGAGTTTATGGGGATATAACGATATTAAAGAAACAGAAAAATTGGACAAACATTAAAATAATGTTAAGCTCTATATGCAACACAATAGTTTACCAATTTGATTGATTTTCTGTAAATACTTCTGCGCTAAAAATGCTAAAAGTCTTCTTGAAACGTCGCTGATATATACGTATGTATTTATTTAATAGTTTTCATAAAGGCATGGATATAATAAACAAAAGAATTAGGCAGACTATAAGATGCAGCAGTTTCTCTAAAAGAAAGGTTCCGGCGCTTTTTATTAAAACGTAACATTGTTGATTTATCTTAATTCAACTGACAAAGAGTTATTTTCGAGTTTAAAATGTTGCGTTTTCGCACAAAGAGTTTTTAAGTGAGTTAGAAAACGGAACATTTTAAACTCGAAAATAAACGTTAAAGAAAAGAATTCCTTACTTGCACTTAGGATCACTCAGGTAGCCCTTGCTGTATATGATACCGTCGTATACGTCTGCAAACTCGACGGTAACTTCGATATGGTCTGAATTACATTGCACATTTATGTCGGGTGACAGAGGAGAGTCTGCCGCTCTGGACCCTCGCATGAAGTGCACCGCGGTGTCATCACTGGTCTCGTAAAACGGTGACAATTGGTTGTCGCCGGCCAGTTCTAGGTTCAATTCCGCCGCCGTGAGCGTTTGGACGCCATCTGAAACAGCTGTAGCAAGCGACAGCTGCAGGAAAAAGAAAATTATAAGCTAATGTTTTTATTTTTCTTCAACAAAATACACATTGATACATCAGTTAAGGTACACAAATAACTACAAGATATCATAAACTAAATGGTACCTTAATTATAGGCGAAACGACATACAAGAGTTACATTATCGACAACAGCTTAATAAAAAACAATTTTACTACAAGTTGCACCATACGTATTTAAAATTAACGAATTTAATGCTAATTTAAAAAAAGTAAACATTTATATGCGGAATACAAACGAAAATGTTGAGTTGAAAAAACAAAAAAATAAATAGTAAAGTGAAAAGAAAACTAACTAACCCTATTATCAAAGAAGAATTGATGTAAAGATTTCTTTTAAATTTGTTTATACTGTCATTAAAAATATCTATGGCAATATTTTGATTCAAAAGCCGGTTATATGCTTTTAATAGACCAACGAAGTGCGAGTGAAACTTGCAAACGAGGGTTCCTTACATGTGGACTGTATTTTTTGATAAAATTAATGAAATAAATTTGAATTTTTAAACTATTTCCTTTAATTATGTCATAAAGTCTGGATTTTTTTTACGATTCTAGGTAAACGCGAAGTAGTCTCTTAGATTATTTTAAGTATCAAAATGTGCAGCAATATAAGGCTTAAGTATATTTTGATTGCGTCAGCTCAGAATTTTATTCTTTTTCACTGCTTTATAATAAAACGTGAATAAACGAACTTACCGAGGTTAATCAACATCTTAAATGAAATACTAAATCAATTTATATTACAAAACGGTTTAACTTTAGCTCTGGCATCATTTAAACTAAACTGTACTAAAAATAGACTTTCGAAGATCCCAGTTTAATTTAGTACCATCGTTGTTTATGTAAAATTATTTTTTTAAAAATTGATCATTAAAACTACTGTTAGTCTCAGCATTGAATGATCAGTAATAAAGTTAAACTTAGTACCTCCAGTTCAGTAACAAACTCGAACTATTTAGTCGAGGTTTAAACAAGGCCTATGTCAAAAGTTTTGTAATAAAACAGCAATGGTAAGGGTGATACTCATATTCAGATCAGTGATCTGAGTTTGAGTGTTTATTTCAATTTTGACAAAAAAGTTCACAAACGAACAATTTACTCTTTATGTGTTCCTTTTTTGTAGCATACAGCATACATACATAAAAAATAGCGGAGTATATATTTCAAAATTATTATATTTGCTTTACTTTTGTTAATTTTGAGTGAACTATAATTGATACTCGTAACTCGGTAGTTTATTTTCAAAGTTAATATCTTTTTATAATGGGCAATTTAGATACATTCAATATTATTTCTTAGACTTACGCGAATGTTTAACATTTTAAATTAAACAATTTTACGGATTTTATGAATTTTGAAATTTTATTAATTCTATTATATATTTATTATTTAATTGTATTATATAAATTGCGTACTTTCAAGTTTTTCGCGAATGAAATCTCATGATAACAGCTTTATAAACGGATATTACATTACAATCCGTATATCTTGATTTCGTAATTAATTATTGTAATTATTAGGAAACAGACAAACTACAAGTTGTGATTGCGTTAAGATAAAACACTTGGGAAAGGTTTTTGATAATGTTTAATGAGAATATAATTCAAGGGAGACCTTTAACAGCGGCGTTCTTAAAAGATTAACTGCGTATTATGAGTGACTCAATGGTTCTGACATTACATGATTTGTAAGGCTAATTAAACTGCTAGTGATTAATTGTTTTATTATGAAAAACACGTCGTTACGTCGTTTTTATTGTTCTCAGTGTTCAGTTCACAACCCTACGGTAACATTAAATCCTTAATCCTGACCAATAAACTTATTCTATCCAATTTCCCAGGTCGCCAACGCACTTGCGACTCTCCGGATGCTGTATATGGGCGACGGCATCGCTTAACAGGTGTACCGTTTGCTCGTTTGTCTTCCTTTATAAAGCACGTATCAGGTCAAATTCCACAAAAGGTTGATTTTAGTTTCTTGTATTATGTTTGTTTTGGATTATATTAGTTTTCTACTAAGTTAAAAAAAAAACTGTCATACAAATTTGTATGTTTTCGATGTTGTTATTAATTTTAACAATTTATTTTTCAAATTTCCATTAATTTCAGTACATGTGAATATTTTGAATTTTATTTTATGACCTAAATGCCTAATTAGGTTCATCAAATAGAGGGTTTGCTTATTCGATCAAAAAATATATTACTAACAAGTCGACCTGGCAATAGTGGTCCTGCCATAAAAATAAGAAAAAAACGAATGCCATAATTATGCTACACTAGCGACGATTTTACAACAATCACTTTTAAAATACAAAGGGATGAGGGGGGGCACAATACTTTACGACCTATTCTCATACCTACGAAATATGCAAAAAGATTCACTAAAATCAGTTGCACCTTTTCGGAGGAGTACGACCACAAACAGTGACACAAGCACAAGATATATATACAAGTGATTGGCGAGTCACTAGCGATATTAAAGGAGATCACTCGGTAGTCGATTGTCACCATATTTATGTAAAAAAATAGCTTTTAAAACAATGAAGTGTGGTGGCAAGGCGCGGCGCCTGAGCACTACGCTCGCCGAGCCCCGTCTCCGCTAGGTTGAGTTATGTTGCGCCAGTTTTTATTTATCTTGCGATTATGTTTACGCAGTAGTAAATTAATATTAGCTTTAGATTATATTTTTATTCTTTATATATAATGGCCACATATAACGTCTTCGAGTATTCAAATGACTTACCAGATACCTCGTATATTGAAAATTCAACCGCCGCCGTAGCTTAGTGCTATGGGCCCTTGCTTTGTAAACCTGAGGTCGTGGGTTCGAATCCCGCGGGGGACAATGACTTTGTGTTGTTGTTTCTCGGTTGAATTAAGGCAATGCGGGCTGATCACCCAATTGGCTGGAAAGTAATATGAACCATGCGTCGGATGGGCATGTAAAACTTCGGTCCTGCGCCTGATCTCTCTCCGGTCGTGTCGGATATCCGTCGCACTTGTGTTTTCGCGGACACTTGTGCACTATAATATCTCCTGCGCAGTCGGCTAATCCCAGATTAGATTGGCCGCCGTGGCCGTAATTCGGTCAGGAGGACTTTATATTAGAGATTAGTTAGTTCTGTGACAATGTATAACATTTAATAGATTATTTGAAATAAATTATGATTAACAATGTAACAGATTTTTATTTTTTGATGAAATTTCTACTGCTTGGTCTTATCAATTTAAAACTGGCGTAACCGACGAAATCCTCCGGTTGTGCAGCGTTCGTTAAGTAGTGCTGACTTACTTATAAGATATATTGCCATATCTCGCGCGTATCAGTAATATCCGAACATTGTTCGCGCGGTCACAATGCGTGTTTTTTAAACTCACACGCAATTTTTCGCATTATTACAAACCATTCGGTGTTGTGTAAAATTCAGGCGGTCCGATGTTGTCGGATGGTATCATTGCGTGAAATTCGGATATAACACACAAATGACAAGAACACAGAGTATAATAATGATAATAATAATATATCTTATTATGTATATTAAATTAGTTTATTATTTATGTTAATACGTGCCAGCGAGACGAAAAAAAAATCTATTTATCTCCCACATAGTAATAACAAATATATTTTCACAGAAAATCACAAAAACCTTAAAGTCAGTTTTATTTATTACATTTTCTTGTAAGTGAAAATAACGAAATTGATTTTTTATATTTTTGCAAGTGTCTCAGTCATTTATAAACCAATTTCATTTTTTTTGGATGATAGAACATTCTTTGTAAATAGTTCAATAAAATTTTAATTAAAAATCGGATTGGTAGTTTGTTTTTAAAATCAAAATAACGGAGAAGATATGTCTCGAAAGTACATTTTTAAAGCGTTTGAAGTCAGTTTTTGTAATTTTCTGTGAAAATGAACTAGTTGATATATCAGAAAGATAATCTACATAAAAATATTACCAGGCAGTGGTTTCCAAACTTTTTAGAAAAAATCTATCTGGTGTCCCCATTAAAGTCTAAAATAACAAAAACCTTAAAAGAAAAACAATACTATCTGAAATAACGCTAGAACCCAAATTAAACCATTGTCTTGAATGAACGCAAGAGGTTCTGCGCACCCCTAAATTGCTTGATCGCCCCCCTAGGGAGGCGCTTAAGTAATTTAGGATGCTGCTAGCGCCCACTTTGACAACCACTGAGTTAAAGGCTATTGAATTGGTCGAAATATAGTTAAATCGGAAAGTAGAGTTTGTTTGTTTATTTATGCTCTCACACTTTGACTATGTGACCATTTAGGCTTGAATTGTCTTGAATATTTGTCCACACGTTGTCCCCCATCGTAACATCACCATCATATCATAAATAACTTTTAACTTATGTTTAGTAAGAAAAAATATTAATAAAATCGGTTATTATTGCAGCAAGTCCAGGGTAGAAGGTAATAGCCGTAACCTTAAATCTTCAAACCGAAATAAAACTCGATGTTAACACATCTATTTCAAAGAGAAAAATGATATTTATTTTAAAATATTTTATTGCTTATTATAATATAATATTTTACGTTATATTTTATATATTATTCTAAAATATATTCAGTCGCATTAAATTAATAAAATTAAGGTTATTGTTTATCCTGTATAATTTGGGTGTAAATCTTTAATATTCTTATTATATGTTTATTTGAAAATTTTGCAAAGTCCAAATTAATAATTATAATCCATATAAATAATCAAGTGTAAAGTAAGGTGAGGATAAAAAGTATATTTCATTACTGTCTACAGATCAGCAATGATTCCATGATGTGTTTTTTGTTAACATTAGATGATGTGCATGTTCTCAATTATATAGAAATCGGGTATAAAATCAATATGAACGAAATCTCTGACATATTTCTTGTTTTTATTGAATATATTAGTTATAAAATATCTGTATGCAATATCAGAGAAAAATATTTAAAACTTTTATTGAAATCCGATTGTATTTAATATTCGAGACGGCTCGAATGTTATCGAGAAATATTGATAAGTGGACAACAATTAGGCAAGGTCACTTATATTTTGACTTTTAATCTAAAAAAATATTAGCACTTCAAAGAACAATGCCCAGTTTTATATGGGAAACCGTACCAAGTTGCATCAAGTTCAAACTTTCTTTGGAGATGAGACTTAATATATTCACTTCTACAGAAGTTCTTTTTGTGAAGAAAACCCGGGTTTTGGAGACGTTTGATAAAATCGAAAAATATATTCATAGTTTATATTGCATGCCACATTTCTCTGAGAGATTGTGTAAATAATGTATGCAAGGTAAATTTCCTATTCTAAAAACAAATCCACGAAGCATGTCATAATGAATTATGTTGTCGGCATAAAATAAAGTATGCATGACTTTTGGGGATGCCGGATGGCCATGTCTACCCTTTTCTTTTCCCACTCCT
>JAOCPS010100218.1:0-15581 GCA_025505425.1 Graphium colonna | reverse complement strand
ATAAACACGTGGGGCGAAATTTTTGGGCACGTGGCCGCATTATAGGATGCCCCCCTATGCATCATGGGGCTAAGGCTTAGACTTAAACGACCTGATCAAAGGTTCAATGCGTGCGACGAATGATTGCTAGTGCGTCCGTATGGTTCCAGTGTCATCAGCAGAGAGATCGTAACCGGGTTGTGCGTTGCTGAGGTCGTTAAATTGTCATTGACTAAATATTAGCCAATATGAGGGTAAAATAATATATAAGTGCCACTGGCTTGGTGACGCGAACACATGTATAATGAAATTCCACACTCTCTATTAAATCTGCCATTAGATTAATTTAAGTGCAATTAGTTTATTTTCACAGAAAATTACAAAAACCGACTTCAAATCCTTAAAAATGTACTTTCAAAACATCTTCGATATTTTGATTTTTAAAACAAACTACTAAACCAATTTTTATAAAAATTTTGTAGGACCAAGTGTTAGATAAAAAATATTTTTTTCTTATTAGTTCATAAGTAGCGGAGATATGTGAGAATTCCTAAATTTTGTTATTTTTATTGAAAAGTTATTATAAATTTGAATTTGAATGCATTGTGGCATAGACGGATATCTTCTACTACTGATCATATATTAACGCATATTTATAAAAAAAAATAAGTAAATCTCTTGAAGCCTATATTTTTTACTATATACAATTCGATAAATAATTAAAAATTTGGCTAGTTCTAAGCAGTGCCAGATTGACTATTAGATTAGACAACTGCCTAGGTGCCCCGCGTGGTTTAAGGGTCCCACGGACCGATAAAAAAACTTAAAATGTTTCAGTGTTATTTAGTCTATATGTCATTTTTTGGAGTGGTTTGTATTAATCATAACAGTTTTTAATTTTATTAGCAAAAAAATTACATCAATATGTCGGAATTAACGTTATACTAGCGCCATTAACGCACCCTAGCGCCATTGGTCGGCGTTCAAGGTGTACGGAACGCAAGAGCCATCTATAGGCGTTCGATGAAGTCGTTGTGATCGGCCTAACCCGAGGAACTGGAGCACTGAGAACACTTATAAGTGGCTATCGGCGAATGCGATGGTTCGGAACCATCCTGCGTTACTTATTTTGTATGGTAATCTAATTATAGATCGTGCTGTTAACGGTGATCAACCTCACGTTAAATACATAATTTTAAATTTATATAAATAAAATTAATGTTTTATTTTATTAGTCAAAAAGAACCAAAATTCCAATAGATAAATCTAATGTAATGAAACTACAATGTTAGTATACATCAATGTTATATAAAATAGTTCAAATAAAATGATACATCTTATTTCAATCTGGACTGTACTCGTCTGATGATTCCTGATCGTATTGTTCCCTGAACTGTTTTGAATCTTCTTCTTGACCATAGTAGAAGCCGTCATCACTGTCGTCTTTGTATCCTTCTATGGACTCTTCATCCAAGTCTTTTACTCTTGCGCAGTGGACTAAGTTTCTGCTGTCCGTGAGACTTGGGTCCTCTGATAATACTCTGGCTTTGTATTGAGCGTAAGCAGCACCGTAACGTTTCACGTCCTCATTAAAAATATCGGGTGGATCATCATAGATCTTGTCTTCGCCTGTATCGCTTGATAGCTCATCATCTGAAATTATTAAGAAATGTGACGAGTCATTGATTTAGCTAGACCATTTATGAATTAGAGTTGTGCATCAGTTCATAAGCACAGGGAAATCTTTAATGTTAATAAACTTTTTATTACATCGAAAAAATTTATTGTTCAATAGTATCCATTGGGTTTACAATGGTATAAACCAGGAGTAGACAAACGTATGCCCGGAAAAGACCACATAGTAGCTAATTTAGATATAAGAGGTCCACTTGTATAACATTTGGCAAAAGTTATATTGTTAGGGTGAGTGCTGAGTCACCAACGATATTAAAGTGGAGCACTCAGTACTTAAGAGTATGGAATAAAACTTAAGAGCATAGTTTTCGACCTAATTTAACAATAGATAAAAATGTCGCGGCTCAGCTCGACACCCTATCAGCTGTGCACACAGCAGGTCGTCGAACACCCAAACCGCCACGCCAGGATGAACATGAATTGCGTTAATTAATATTTGAACTTAGATTATGTTTACTCAGTAAATCAATAAACGTACCCTTAATTCAATAGTCACTTAGCTAAAAAATAAAAATTGTGCATGAGAGCCATTTCAAGATTTAGCGAAAGGAATTCATTATTTAACGTCAGCCTTAAGTCAATTTTTTTTAACATTAGGAAGAGTAAATTGAACGCATTTCGTGTTATATGCTTTTAACGCCAGATTGTTATAATTAAACCAATGGAGTATATGTGATAAGCGCACTATGAATTTTGTCATATCTTGTCACGTTTCTATCGACTTTAAAAATCGGTTAAGTATTATCAGCATATAGTACAATATCACACAAGTCTTTCACGTAAAAAGGCAGATCATTAATATAAACTAGAAATAGGAATGGACCCAGAATAGGATCCTTTGGGTCACCCATCTTTAGGAGAGATCCAGAAGAACTTACATTATTTATAAACACTTTCTGAATCCTTCGACTGAGAATTTCAAGAGTCAATTAGATTAAGAGCTATTCCACCAATTCCGTAATGATAAAGCTCGAGGAAAAGGTGGTTTTATTTTGTTTTTAAGGTGATAGAACATCTTTTTACGGCTTTTGCTGCACTTCTACAGCTATACTCGCCCGGGAAAGCCCCTTTTACAATGTCGGCACAAAATAAAGCGTGTATAACTTTTGGGGATGCCGGATGGCCACGACTACCTTTTTTTTTCCCGCTTCTTTCCCCACCAAATCCTTAACATCAACATCATCCTATCCAATAAACCTATTCTATCCAAATTCTCACGTTGACAATGCACTCGCAATTCTCCGGATGTTGCGTGTCTCTATGGGCGACGGGATCGCTTACCATCAGGTGAACCGTCTGCTGGTTTGTCTTCCTTTCCATAAAAAAGGGTATATGACCTTTGTTGAAACACATATATAATACCATCAATACCACCTCGATAGTTGGCAGTCCACCACAGTGCGTTTTCGTCGTCATTTTCTGCCACGCACGACACCCCTGTAGAACCAATTGTCGCCAGCGCTATTTCCGGATCGATACGACTTACGCACCTTCAAAAAAAGATCATATTCCTACCTAAAAGGCCAGCAACTCTCTTGTAACCCCTGCGGTGTTCCCGCAACATGTCCATGGGGGGCGGTGATCACTTACCATCAGGTGAGACGTTTGCTTGTTTGCCTCCTTCTCTATAAAAAGACTCGGAGACAGAACACTCAGTGAAGCCTGAGATCAGCGATCAGCCTTCGAAGAGTTTGATAGTGTGGCACATAATTTTAATCTTTTAAACCCCCTTTAACTATTGTGATCATGATAACTGTCCTTTCCTTTGTAAATGGGGACAATGTAACTTGAACGCTGCTGATATGGCATCTTTCTAGTGGTACAAGGTATGGTTAAGGAGTGATATAGGTAAGTAATGAGTATGGCAAAACAGCCCAACAATTTTCACATTTCGATTGGTATGTCAATAGGTCTTGTTACATTAACATCCTTTTTACGACCGAGACATTCCTGAGTCGCGTCAGGTAGTATTGACGTAGGAAGTTCGTATGTGAATGTAAGAGATTAATTAATTGTGACATTCATTATATGCATATTGTTTGTGTTGATAGGCAACAAAATTAAATACGAAATAAAATGGGCGAAGCATGCCCACATGCCAAGTTAACATATATAAAACCACAATGCAAGTGAAACATGGTCAGCTCATCCAAGCCATGGGCGCAACCATATTGGTTTTGGCTGCTCTACCAAGCAACTTTCACTTTACCTCTAATATGAGACTGGCTATTCAATGGAGGATCGAAAAAATTTGAGGCAACAAAAGCCTTACTTTAAAATTCACAGTGTAACCACAGAGAGAAACTAATAAACAATAAGCCCTTATTTACCTATATCACATTTCTCCATTGCCTTTACCATGTCATCTTCATCTATGCTGCTGGGCTCTGAATCAGGGTAATCATTTCGCCAATTATTTTCATCATTGGAGTCATCATCCTCATCATTCTCATCATCTGATGGTAGCTGTCCATTGTCTCTATATGACCCAAATATCAAATCTGTCTCATAATTTTCAATGCTGGAAAAATTATATGCTTTGAGTCATTGAAGAATAATGTAATCATTATTTTTTTTGGCATCTTAAATGGAAGTAAAATATAAAACATTATAAACAAAACACAAATTAAAGATCAAAAAGAATTGCAACTCCTAATTTGTCAAATTATCCAATACCACAAAATTTTCACAAAATATTAACCCTTAACGGTCCAATGCCGCAATAGCAGCAGCACAACGGAAGACGAGTAACAAGATTTTATTGTGATACTTGCACCTGTAAACCAGAAATACACATTGGAGAATGCTTCACAAAGTGTCATACCCTAAAAAATATAAAATTTAAATAATTTTTAGATATAATAAATCACACTGAATGTGATAAAGAAATTTTCACTAAAATACAAATATTAATTGTTTTCAACATGTTAAGCCCGCTGTTCCTCTTGATATAGAAAATAGCTTGGACCTAGCAGGATGTAATTTGAAACACCTCTGGACTGTTAACGGTTAATATTCTTTAATTGGGATATATGACACTTTTAAATGTATTCATATATAAAATAGCTTTTTAATGGTGAAACCAGAACTGTAATTATAATAGAATTTGTTGATACAAATGTACTACCTTACTAAATTGTCCAACATAGAAACATCAAAGTCAGGCTTGGCTGATGTATACAAGTCATAAGTATAACCAATATCTTTTTCCTTATCATTTACTTTGGCCAAATCAACAAGATCAAAAAGATCTTCACTCTCACTATTGCTTTCCTTTAGACCTCTGCTACATTTTACCACCTCATAACGATTTTCATCTGACACATCTTTCCTCTCCTTGCGAATCTTTTTTATTATATTAGTAACATTAGATATGGATTTTTGTTTCATATCATCTTTGGGTACAATATTTTTCACAAGTAATGGTTCCTACAATAAATAATGGAATATATTAACTGTTACCATATATCATAATGAAATTATTTGTTTCGACAACTTGATGTAACAAATCTAACAAATAATTCTATCAATATAATAGCAAAACTTATTAATCGACGACTAACCCTGGTTCCATAAACAACAAAAGAGGTGTATGCCGGGTAATACGTTCGGGTGGAGACATGGCGAATTTTTACTACACATTAAGCAAATTCCCGATATTTTTGTAATATTTTTCATGTGTACCTGATTATCAACAGTTCCCCTAAAAACAAATAAAGAAGGCGCAATTTCCTCACTGTCAATTTTTGCCCGTTTGCACAGCAGTACTAAGGCATCTTGTGGGTTCTCCTCAAGTCTTCTCTTGACTCGCAAAACCGTAGATGTAGACATCGTAATCTGTAGTGAAAAGTTCTCAAACGGTGAACTCTGAATTTTAAAGGTAATTTTCAATAATAACTAATAATTCCAAAACAACAAGGGTTGTTAAACACACATTAACTTGACACATAAATAAAAGCAGGGTTACTACTTGCCCTTGCCCCTGGATTTTGACTGTTGTAAAAAAATATTTGCTTAATTATTTTCTAAACAAAGACCTTCTTTGCAACAATATTCACTAATTTAAATTCATTTGCTTTTTAGTGGTAAATAATTACTCATTTTATTTCTTAAATCAGAATATCATTATGGGCACACTCTAAAATGATCTGCACTTAGTAGTAACGCTACAAAGTCGTACCAAACAAGGACAATATTGAAAACTGAAGTAGCAATTGTGGTTCTTAGGCCAAGCGCGCACTACAACATTTCACGCGTGGCGGGAAGTCATATTGATGATTTTGGACAAAACACTTAATTAGTATTATCTGCCTTTGGGTCGCAATATAATATTGACGATGTTGCCTTATCATGCGATAGTAGTGTTACCAAGCAAGGTGAATAGCACTTTGAAGTAATTCCATAAAACCCACTACAAAAGAATCACAAACTTTAGAATCCATAGGAAAATCGTGACTGATATTTAGTCCTGTACCCGCAATCACTCGTAGTCTAAGGTTCTGCTACACTTGGAGCTAAAGGCTCTGTGAGGCAAATGGCCATGGAAGATCTTTATGTGAAGCGAGCTAGGTTGTGACATTATAAGTGCATAATATAAAAAACACTACATAACCAAATGATCTGGTAAACAAACGCAATTTCATTTAATTAGGGATTTTGTGGAATTGCCCTAATGACACTTATCACCACGCGGTGAAATACTACAGTGCACTCCTGCCGTAATGTGGAATCTATAAGGTATAACGCCGACACCACAATGTCAAGGATTTCAATTGATCAGAAATTTATCGGACTATTGCGGAAATATATCCTTTCAGATAGAAAACGAATTTTTAAAATTAGTTCATAAATGACGGATATATGCGTAAACATACATAAAAAAGAAACATCTAAATTGAGAACGTCTTTCTTTTCTGAAATCGGTTAATAAATAGCATGAAAATGTGCTATATTAAATAATCTGCTCAGTTTATTTCAGTGTTTATATACTACGGGTTGTATATTCACATTTTATAAATCTTACATGAGTTGATGATAACTTTTTTAACCTATAGATATTTCACTTACCTATATATTTCTCGATTGCGGTGTTTCTTTGGCTGTGTTCGTTACTATTTTATTTCAATTTGAATAATAAATAGTGTACTGTATATATACATTATATAAATCAATTCCCAATAATGATCCTAATATTATATAATATTTTTAAATATGAAGATAAAAATTAAAAACATTTAAATTTTAGTCATTACTCGTATAAGACGTATGTTTATATAAACACAACTTGTTTTCTTTATTGCAACATTAATTATTTCGCTCAATAGTCGTGTGAAGAGATGAGTCGATTTGAGTGACGGATAACGCTTGATATAGATAAAGACTAAGTACTCTCTGAGGTTTATGTGCGTATTTGTTTTGATAATTATTAAATATTGTTTATTGTTTCTGATTAAGTGAAAGTTTTCTTGTCCTCAAGCAATTGAATACAAAATGGACAATTTAAAACAATTCAATGCGATGGGTTCGGATGATAATTGGAGGACTTCTAACTTTCGGCAAAGCGTTGTCTCAAAAATGTGAGTATGCTATTTGTGAACTTATTAACTTGATAATTTCGATGTGTCGATATTTGTTGTGTGTTTGTAAATATTCAATAACAGCGGGTTTACATTAACAATGCAGTTTAATTAAAATTTTTGATGTTTTATTGTTAAATATAATCAAATATATTTTCAATTGCAAGCTTTTATAATAATTACCAGTATCTTCTCATCAAAATTCATAGTTTTTACGTTAATTGTCCGCCCATGGCTTAGTGGTATACACTACCTTATTAATATGTTGGATGTCATAGATTCAAATCCCAAGGGAATCAATAACTTTATGTTATCATTTCCAAGTTGACTGCCTCCATGGCCTTTGCTTTACAAATCGGAGGTGGGTTCTAATTCCGCGAGAGAAAAATTAGTTTTGTGTTGTTATTTCTCGATTGGGTAAGGGTATTACAAGCCGATCAACTGGTTGCCTGAAAAGTAAATTGATCCATGCTTCAGATCTGCATGTAAATTGTATGTCTCAGTATTTGAGAGCATATGACCATTACAGAAAATCAGAGCTTTCAAAAATCACACACTTAGGCATATTGGTAGGGTAATCATGTGCTATTTCAGCAACTTGACAACTAATACACTTATTTTTTATCTGGGTGGGGTATAGCTCACTACTTCAGCCAACCTATTTTCTCTAGAAATCTTAGGAGGCCTTTTAAGTTCCTAAGATCTTTGGGTACTGAGCATGTAGATCCAATTCAACACATCTTCATCCTTAGCCATATTTTGTATAAATATATATATTTATGCACCTACCCAAACTTTGTACTACCTACAGGTTGACTGAGAGATAAGGCTATGAGCACTAATTACACCTGTATATGGTTATTGTGCATAAAGAATAAGTAAATAATCTTTCAAATTTAATTTATTCCATCGGGTTGTAGAGGTCAGATGCCAGTCGCTCTGTCTTAAAACTGATCTTTAGGTAATATTTGGTAGGATTAGAAACCAACCCTAAGTAACTTTGGAATAAGGCTAGAAAAAAGAATTGTTTCCAAATTGGTTTGGGCAGAAAGGGTTTATCACCCAATTGAAAAAGAGAGTATACCTATTTTCCTACTAACACTTGTGAACTATATATAATGTTAATTCCAAATACTTTTCTCTCTTTAAAGGATTTTCTCTTGTAGATCAACCATCGTAAATAAAATTTGTCCAAAATAATATTATTACAAAATTAGTGAAAAAATGTCTCATTTTATTATTCACTATTGTTTAAATTAGCCTCTACCTAACGTAACCTCACATAAACCCGCTCTTTATATTTAAAATTTAAAATCTAATGGTCCTAAAAAATGTCCTTTCAACATACTATATCAATTAAGATATCCAGTTCTTTTTTTATGAATTTATAGTATTATTTATGAATGTATAAATGTTTAAATATGTAAAAATAACTGTTATCATCTTTCAGTAATTCACTTGTTTCCACTCCAAATTTCTGATTAAGTCACTTGTTGTGCTTCAAAAGGAAGATTGGTTGAAAGTGTTTAGTCAAATAAATTGGACTACTAAAATTGAAGCTTTTCAGTCACAGCTTTTAATTCAGTTTATATTAAGTTTTATATTAGATAGCATAAATAAATTAAAAAGTCAAAATAATTTTTTTTGGATTTTCCTCATTAGTTTACATGAAAGGTTTAAACTGAGGAAAAATGTGATTTAACACATTATCTATGTGTATGGGAATTCCCAGAGGCCTCAGTAAACAACAGAACAGATAAAGTTTTTAAAATATGTACAATACTAAATGACAATGGTATGGCACTCTTTTGTGTTAAAAATAGTCTAAAGTTCCAACAAGACCTTTTAAAGTAGTTCCAAAATTTTATCAACCTATCTTGGGTTAGTTTATTGCACAAGCACTTAATACTGATGATTTCGGTAACACCTATAATATGATGACGCACTAAGTTAAAAATTTTGATCCACGGACAAAGCAAGTATTTCTGCTGTTATGTAACCCATTTAAAATCATATTACTTGATATTACCATCACTCAACCTGTGTTAAGATATTTGTGCCAGATATTTAAATCTTATTATTTTATATTTTGTAGTGAAGAGGTAATTCAGCGATCGGGGATGCAAGTAGCGCGCAATAGCAGTGAAATGGAAAACCATGTGTATATGAAGGCAAAAACAAGAGAAGAATACATGAACATGGTTGCAAAGTTGATTCTGCATGTCAGGGAAATGTGTAAGTATGCAACAAATTTATAATCATTTATATATTATATTACATATAAAGGTATTTGTGGGTAATATATGCTAGCTGACCTAAACATTTTCTTCCCCTTAAATATAAGTTAATAACTATCCTATCTTTAGTTGAGACCATTCTTTGCTGACATGTTGTTATTGAGAGTGGGTGTGATTTTATCTAGAGTATAATTTTGTAGACAACAAATTAGAGTCAAATAATTTGGATGTTTAGTAAGATTTTTTTGATTGTCTTTAATTTAAGAGATGTTACATGGAATATAACCTGTATGTGAATTATTATGTATTTGGAAATAGTACTTAGATTTAATGTAGAGTTTAGTACATAAAAAAAAGATATTACTATATATTATAACTAACATATGCACATACATAATTTTATTTTATGTCAAGTATTTGCTGAAATTGATGCAATCAGTGAAAATTCCAGCTCAACCGAAACAGAACCAAGGGGGTGGATCAATGCAAGGGCCCAACCAGGGCCAGTCTGGTCCTAACCAACAAGTCCAGGCACAACCGGGTCAAGCACAGCAAGGTCCTAATAACCAAAGCGGCCTGGCACCTGATCCAATCAATGCTCTACAGAACCTTGCCTCACAAGGTACAAGGAATCAAATGATGAACATGGGCCAAGGACAAATGCAGCAGCAAGGAGTCCTAGGTCCTAACCCAGGGATGGGCGGATTACAAGCACAAATTGGCCAACAAGGGCCAATTGTCTCGCAAGGAGGGCCACAATCTCAAACAGCAACCAATCTTCTTCAGACCTTAAACCAGAGGCCACAACTTAACATGCAGCTACAGAATAAACTCGGTTTAGGCATGTTGCCAAATCAAAATCAAATGGGAAATAATATGGTGTCGATGGGTGGCATGGGAAATCCTATGGGAAGCCAGCTACAAAATCAGCTGGCTGGACCTGGGATGCAGGGGCAAATGATGCCAAATATGTCAATGTCAAATAATATGCAAGTACCCTTATCTGGAGCTAGTACCATGGTGGGGCAGATGCAGTGCAACCAAGTAGTTGGCGGTATGGGCGGACAGATGGCCCCAAATTCCATGCAGGGACAAATGCAAGGCCAGATGGGTAAGTTTGTTTTTGGTAAAATCTTGAAATATTTAAGGTTGGAGAGCATAACATCTTTTAAACTGCTCTTGCTCTACGAAGGCCTTCCTACAGAGGTACCAGCACACTTTACAAAGCCAGCATTTTACAAGTCCTTCTTTCTATGAATCCTAAATATATTTCTGATCCACTTTACTAAAATATATAATACAATAATATATAATTTCTGATGTTACAACACCTATGGTACCCTTTATATGTTGTGCGTCTATGGGCGACGGGATCTCTTAAACAGCTGAATGCCAGTGTCTGCTTGCTTGCCTTTTTCTATAAAGAAATTACTTTTCTTGTTGATCTGTGTTGTAACTCCGATGTTATTAATTAGTTTAAACTTACATTAGTTCCTTTGTTGTTTGTATTTGCACTTTTTAAACATCCTGGCCCTAGCCTTTTATTGTATAAATGTTGTGCAAACTAAAATTCCAAAAATATGAAGGGCCAGATCAGATACAATTATCTGTAAATTTATAAGTATTAATTCTGGAAGAGGATTATCCAAAAAGAGTTTTTCTTTAAATTGCAAGTTTAAAAGAAATAACGAAAATCCCAGAGCTATTATATCAAAATAGATAATGGATTTATAACCTAGATTCTTGATTGATGTTCCCACCCTATATTAATAACGATTGTAACATTCCAGTGGGCGGCATGTCCAACAACCAGATGGTGAACATGGGCATGCTGCACATGCAGGGGCGCGTGGCCAAGGCCGACGGCATGCTGGGCGCGGGCTACGCCCCCGCCAGGGCGCCGCCGCCCAACCAGTTCCTGAGGCAGAGCCCCTCGCCCTCGGCCTCCTCGCCCAACATGGGCGGGCCCAGCCCCGTCTCTATGGGTGCGTTCATTGCTCACTTATTGTGCACTAGCTGTTTAGAACACAAATGACAATTCTATCAAATTGTCCATAAATATAGAGCTCCTGTTTTACACTCATGTTTTGAATAATATACAAAAAACGCACTAATAAATCAAAAGTAACAATAAAAAATGTCTAATTGTATGTAAATGCCTTAGTTTGGTATTAATATCTTTATAGAAAGTTTAATCTTATATGCAAGGCATAAAGTTGTTTTTTGGTTAGAATTCCGCCAGGTAGACAGTGTTCCTCAAACTTAACCTATTGTTTCAAAAATAAGTTAATTATGTCAGATGAACGTGTAAACCGTTCTTGGATCCTCCGCTTAATCTTTCTTTGGTATCCGAATATGGTCTTATTGGGTTATGAGAGTAAAATAACATACAGTATATGTATGTCTGCGAAACGAATTTACGGCCTGCGACAACAGTTTGGCAACTACACCAACCGTTAATCAATTAAATCGTTGAATTAGCGTTGCTTGGTATCAATTGCTGGTCCTTCGAGCCATACGCCTATCTTAAGACTTACGCAAACATTTGAAGTTTTGAATTAAACAATATTACGGATTTTCTAGCAGTTTACGCGTGACTGCGTTATGGAGTCCTACCTATGAATATGAACGTTGTAAAGGATTCGAAACGTCGTCGGGTGATATTAGATTCATTCACAAAAAACTAGGACGACTTACTCGAAACGTCTTAAGAGTGTACTTTCGAGACAACGTTTTTCCTTATTTTGATATAAAACAAACTACTGAATAGGTTTTTATGGATATATATTTAGGGACCATTAGGGAGACTCTTTCAGAAAAAAGAATTTTAAAAATCCGTTTATATATGTCGGAGATATTCACGTATACCTAAAAAAAACATCAGAATTAAGAACCGCCTGCTTTTTGAAGTTGGTTAAAAATTTAAAAATAAGCCGCGATAAAATCCGTAAAGTGTTTTATTAAAGATATCTTGTAATACTTTTTCAGGTGGCAGCGTATTAGGAGGAGCGTTGTCTTCCCCGATGTCATCGCTGGGCGGGATGGGAGCTTGCGGGGGCGTCGGCAGCCCCTCACCCTCCGCTCCGGGACACCTCGCGCACCACCCTCAACAACAACGGTAGGTTTTATGTGTATGGAAAGGATGACAAACGAGTAGACAGTTCACCTGATGTTAAGTGATCCCATCGCCCATGGACACACTACATCTGGAGATACACGGAAGTTATTGTCAATCTGGGAAATTGGATTAAACTGGTGTATTAGATGGGATGAGTCGGGAACATATTAAGGATCTGGATGGGAAAGGAGTGGTAAACAAGATTGAAGGAATGGCCATATAACAACCCAGAAAGTTATGCATACTTTATTTTATGCAGACTTTGTGTAGGGTAGTGGTATTTTTTCGGTCGAGCACGGTAGTAAAAATACGGCAAGAGTTTTGAAAAGATGTTATGCTCTAACAGACAAAAAGGTTCCGAGCTCTAAGAATATGATTAGGGTATCCTGTTAGGAATAGGGACACTGAGTACCAGGTAGATAAAAGAGGTGTGTGGATATGGAAAGATAGGAAGATCTCTGCTGAGATGTCCCTCTAGACTGTAAATGCACTATCATTTGTGCAGTGTAAAGGGGCACAAGGTGCATTCTGTAAGAGATAAAACATAGGAAATAACCTATTCAACACATGACCACATTTTTCAAGATTTTCCCTTGTTACAAAAAAAAGGTTATGATAATTGTGCTAGAGGATCTTTCCCTTTCTTTATGTTACATGATTAGAAATGACTCCATTCATATCAATTGTTCTTGTATGTCCAATATTAAAGCACAAAAATTATGTTTTTTTGACTGATATTTACAATCAAAATACAAATGCAAAATTTAAGAAAATTGTTGATGTAAAAGACTTTCTTTCACATCAAAAATTTTCTTAAATTAGTGTTATAAATAGTTTTTACTGGATGAATGTGGCTTGTAATAATGATACATATTAGGGCTATTTGCATAATTACAATTTAAATTTCGCATAGAGCAAACATAAAATTATAAACAAGCATTTGATTGGTTTTGATTTTATATTTTCATCTCATATTTACTTGATCAATTATTATCAAATATTTTATAAATGTTGTCAGGTAACTAGTAAAGGCCTTAGAATATCACACATCCAGAATAAAATAGGGTTACCAATGGATATGAGATGAAAAAGATATAACATTCCATAAATTTATTAAACAAAACTAGATTAACATAAGTGAATTCACATGCAAAAAAAGTTTTTAATAAATATTATAATTTTAACCAACTGTAAAAAGTCATATGTGACCAAGGGTGATTATAACAACTATATAGCTTTAGTATTATAGATTCAAAAACAAAAATCAACTAAGGCCTTCTATACATAAAAAATTTTAATCAAAGTGGGCATGAGCGTGATCCTCCATAGGCATAGTCGCATTACCCAGTCCATTTCTGAATTCTTATAATTATAATACATCATTTTTGGTCTCATTTTAATTGATTCGATGTATTTTAGTCGTGTGTAAGGCATTTAGAAATTATTTCATACTAACACACTGATGCGCTCATCTTTAATCTTTCAAACATGTTGTTTAGTTTGATTTTTTAAGTGTTTGTCTTGTAAGATTTAATATATTATATCCATTAATTGAACAATATAATTCTTTGAACAGGGGTGTGGGCGTGCCCATGGGCATGGTGGCATCACCCTCTTCGTCCCTCAACACACCCGTGGGGGGTGGTGTGGCTTCGCCGGGAGGGGAGGAGGCCGTGTATCGGGAGAAGGTGCGGCAACTGTCCAAGTACATCGAGCCGCTGAGGAGGATGATACAGCGCATGGTCAACGAGGGCGAGAGTAAGTTCTAACTTTTCTTTTTTTCGTTTTTATCAAGAAATGTAGGTTTTATTTCCTTCATCACAGAGCACCTAGTACATCAGGACATAAAATTTAAATTAATAAATTAACAATTTAATTCGTGCAGACACCTGGTTTTGAACTCCTGGTTACAATCTGATTTTTACCTTGGATAAAGACAATTAAAGGCGAGCGCCCGTATACTGAGCTACTATGGCTCAAAAATAACATATTATTTATTTTATTATTTAATTTTATGTATGCCTGAAAAGAAAGGTGATCCATGCATCAGATGGGTATGTAAAAAGTTCTCGATTGATCTGTCTCCGGTCGAGTCGAATATCCGTCCTATCAGGCTATAAGAGTAAAGGACTTGTGCGCTATAATATCTCCTGTGCAGTTGGCTGATCTAAGTGTAGATTGGCCGCCATGGCTGTAATTCGGTGAAGAGCACTATAACTACGAACGTAAATTCCAGACGTCGAAAAGCTGACCAAAATGAAGAACCTGCTGGACATCTTATCAAATCCTAGCAAACGGATGCCATTGGAGACACTCATGAAGTGCGAAGTTGTTTTGGAGAAGCTCGACTTTAAACGCAGTGAAGGTGTCGGCCTTGGACTTCCCACGGCCACCGGGAAGGTAAGACTAAATCATGTTTTTAATGGGGTAAAGCTAAACTAATGACTTGCGTAAATTAGTACAAAAATGGTTTTTGTTGACAATATAATATGTTGTTTCAATTATATTATAATTTTATGAATATTAAAAATAATATTCAGTGCACACATAGTTTAAAAAGTAAAAAAAAAAAACAGTTTCGTATTCATTGGATATGACCGTCATTATTCAAAGAGATGAACATGGTTTACTAAAATTTAAACCATATGCATAGCAATCAAATAACATTACATATAGAAATCTTAATTATACAGGTTGACTGATGCGTCCCTAACGATATCATAGGAGAGCATCCAGTACTCGAATGTCGTCATAAAATTGATGACGAAGCGCGAATACATTCCCGGTGCCATAGAGAAACCATAGAGATCGTCGACCCAAAAATGCACCCTCCCACCCCGCGTTGCGAATTAAGTTTACTTAATAGTAAATTAATTTATCTTCGATATTTATATTCTTCATATACGAGCCCCAATGCAAAATAGTTCGTCTAGTATGGAAAGTAGTACAAGCCGTAAAATATAGAAAGTAAATATT
>JAOCPS010100110.1:0-15584 GCA_025505425.1 Graphium colonna | reverse complement strand
TTGCTTTGCTTTTGTTCTCAGCTCTGTTAATAAAATTATTGTTTTGTGCTTTTTGTGTAAGTTTAATTATTTTCTTTTTATTTTATATATCTATTTATTTATATATCTATTTATTTATATATCTATTTATTTTATATCATACCAGAATAACTATCGATACTTTACAATAAAATAGGTACTCACTCAAGTTTAGTTCTTTTTTTATTGCTATGCTTAGTTAATATACTGGTGTTTCAGCTTAATATCATTCGAATACTATCTTAATTCGTAATAGCATATTTTTTTAGCATTTGAATTATTTTTATAGTCGGAATAGACTTGCAATACCTAAGCATCTACAAAGAAAAGGATTTTTTTAAAACTATGTATTTTTTTTAAAAAACAACAGGACACGTTTAGGTTCTTCTCTGACCATATAAATATTTTTTCGATACGCTATTCTACCGTGCCAAAAACAATACTTTCCCACCGTTCTAAAGATATCTCGCGCCTTATCGCGTCGCATCACAAACGGATCGCGCTCATGACGCGCCGACGACGCGTGGGAATCTCGCCGGTATCGTGTGGCAACTCTTTGATAGAGAAACCGCCCGGTGCGTTATTTGCAGGCGGTAGCGGATTTGAATTATTTATTTTTAAATATTTAAAACCGATATTTTTTGAGTATTGTTAAGAATGTGTATGTATAATTAAGTAAAAGTGAAGTTTTTTTTTTTTGTGAATTTACATTTACGTTATGTTCAGTTGTAACTTTACCTTCAACATATGATGGTTTTTTAATGTAAATATTACATGGACAGTGAACTAGATGTTATTATATTAAAGACACATTGTCACGAAATTCCTACGTATTTGACTGATGTCGATATTCAATAAACATTTATCGATCTGAGTAATTTTTGCAAGTTTTGTATATTTTTAACAGTTTAGGTCGTATGATATTAAATAAGTATAGGCCGGACCGTAATTATAAGGTAAATAAAAGGTTGTTTTTCAATAATATATGTACTGTTAGACTAAAGGTCAACAATTAAGGTTTAATAAAAACTCGTATCAAATATTCCTTATCGTTGTCTCTGGTACTTTATGTAAAATAATATTCGTTTAGGATACAATTAAAAGATAATAGACCTTGTATGATTTTAAAGTGTAAAATTCAAGGTTTAATAACATATAATCCCAAATAACAAGCCAAAAGCTATTTCGCACAAAATTTTAATGTCATGCACAGAATTGACCTCAATTAAAATTCTGTTGTTTGACCCATAATCTGGTTAACATGACACTGTTGTTTGATGACATTGATTTATTGATGCCCTGTCTATAACATACACGATAATGAGATAAAATCATTACTATCATGTTATGCATAAGTTTATTTTCACAGAAAATTACAAAAACCGACTTTGAACGCCTTAAAAGTTTACTTTCGAAACATATTTTCTCCGTTATTTTGATTTAAAAAAACTACTAATCCAATTTAAAATTGTGTAGGATCATTGTGGAAGTGTAATCTATCAGATAAAAAAATCTAAATAAGTTTATAAGTAGCGAAGATACGTGCAAACATTCCTAAATTTTGTTATTTTGTAAAAAACAAATTAATCAACTGATTTCCTTTTTTTAATTTTATGCGACTATTTATGAAGAACGCTCTATCATAAAAAAAAGAATTTTTGAAATTTGTTCGTAGAAGTTCATCAGAAATCAATTGAGACTTGAGACTGTAAAATATCAAAAAATCAGATAGCTTTAGAAGACTAACTAAAGTAGTTCTTTGAAGGATCTAGATACTTCTAGAAACTACAATAAATTCATTATGGGCAATTGACGTCGTGATGACTACAGTGATATCTATTGTACTAAATTCCTTTTAACCTACTCCAACAAAGAGGTGGTTCTCAATTAGGATATTCCAATTATTTTAGATATGTTGGCGTGTATCTCCGTCAATTACAAATCGATTTATAAATTATTTTTTTTTATTTCATAGGAATATTAGGAATAATAGGAACCATTTCAGAAGTACACTTCTGGAATGGTTCGATAAAATATTTCAGAAATATCGTTAGGGCAGTTTGTTTTTTAAATCAAAATAATTGAAAAAATATATTTCATAAGTTTTTTTAGTCGATTTTGGTAATTTTCTATGAAAATAATGTTGTTGAATTTCTATTACAGAAGGTATTTAGATTTTTCGCATTCAGACTTAGACACTTTATTGTTAAAAAACTCTACACAGCACAATAACTCATTAGGGCGTAAACACAAATAAAAATTAAGATTAAATTAAGTTGTCTGTTTCAATTATTTCCAAATTATATGATTTTACACATAATTCAAAAAGTAATAATAGCTAAAAAGTACATTTGAATAAACATTCATTTATGGAGTGGTTGCAAAAGCTGCCATTTAACCTCCTCTCGTCTCTCGTTACTTGCACCAAGCCCCAATCAGTAATATTTGCATGCAATTATTCTGAAGCTTCTTACAGTTTTATAACTGCTGGTTGCTCTTGCTTACGACTTGATCTCCGACTCCTTTAATTGAAGACTGTTATGCAAACCTTTGCAACTTCCTTGTTAGATAGCTTCGAAAAATCAAATAAGCTAGTGAAAACGAAGAAAAAGTGTTTCTTTGCTCATGAGCCGCTGCAATTGAATGACAATAAAAACAGGAAGATATTATGTGTATCTGTATAGTTCAAAAAAAGAAAACCAACTTCTAAAAAAGAGGTTCTAAATTCGTATGTTTTTTATGTATCTTTGGCCACAATTCCGTCATTCATGAACATATTTTTGAAAATTCTTGTTTTATCTCGGAGGATGTATTTTCCTACTGGTTCTTTTATTTTTTAGAAAATACGGTTCATTCGTTTGATTTAAGATAAAATAAATTTTCATTAACAATGTTCTTGTTAAATTGAAACTTAATATCAAATCTGCACTTTAAATTTAAACGAGTTAAATCGTGATTTTATTACTCATATGGCATACATTTTAAATAATAATTATTGTCTTTTTAAATTTAAATAACTGCCTAAAAGTGTAAATTTAAATTTCTTATACTTCCTATCTTTTTTATTCTTTAGGCAAGCAAGTTGCTTAGTCGCCTCTTTTGTTTTCTAAATTCAATGTTCCCACAAACTTGTTTTGTAATAAAACATTTGACCTGTGATATTGGTACAGCAATAGCAATCTTTAATAAATTTTGTTTTGTGATTTACGCGAATATTAGACATTTTTAAATTAAACAACTTTTGAGGTGTGACACCTGTCCTACCCGTGACCATGAACGCTGTAAAGGGCTCGAAACGTCGGGTGATAAAATTTAAAAATAAACCGCAATAAAATCCGTATAATGGTTTAATTTACAAAATCTTTTAATAACTTAAATACCTGTAATATTATTTTTTTTTTCTTTTTTAAGATGTTGTAACACTAGTGTAATGCACTAGAATTACTTTACAATAGAATTATTAAATTAGTAGTGTAGTTCTTATTTAAATTTTCCTTTTTTCTGTGCTAATTTAGGTATAATATATTTTCCACAGAAAACAGTGAAACCGACGTGAAACACCTTAAAAGCGACCTTTCGTAAAACTAAATGTTAAGTCATTTCTATTTAATAAAAAATGTTGGACGGATAAAACACCGATATAAGGTAAACGGCCATGCCCAAAAGTGGTATCAAAAATTTTCATGCACCAAAAACAAATTTTTATAGTAATTATTTCCATAATTTATTATGACACTACGCTTCATGGGCATGGATTTTGATATAAAGTATAAAATTATGATGTTTTCCTCTTACACATGATTACACAATCGGTCATAGAGATCTAGAATGCAGTAGAAACTATTTTCTGTAAAACCATTTTTCATATTTAAATTTTGCGGTTTTTTCTATATATATCAGATGGCAAAGAAAACTCAACAACTTAGCACATCAAAAACAAAACTACCCAATTTTAAATTTTCGAAATACTTTCTATATAGGCACACTATACTCAATAAAAAAAACATTGAAGATCAATACTTTATTAATCATAATCAGTAGCATTAATAACACTTAAGTTATTTAAAAGTTTTGCGTGTTTTCACTTTATGTACCCTCAATTGACTTTTGTTAATTTGAGTGCATAGAAAGTAATGCTGAATAGGATCTGCGAGGTTCACAGGTTAGCGAAAGTGGTCCAAGGAGTCACGTACTTGCCTTGTCATTTGTCGACGTCTGGTCACGCCCCACACGAGAGCAGATATTTTGTCTTATTATCAAGGCGTCATTATATATTGCGTTACAATTATGTGCTTTCTATACTAGTTATTTCCTTTTTTTATGTTACTATTATGTGTGTTTGTGAGTTGGAATCCTGATGAAAGAGATTCAAGAGTTACCAACATAGAACAGTTATTAAGTAGTGGATTGTAAACCAGTTTGTTTTCACAGAGAATTACAAAAACCGGCTTCAAACACCTTAAAAGTGTACTTTTGAAACATATCTTCCCCGTTATTTTTATTTTAAAAACCACTAATCAGATTTTTATAAAAAAAACTATGGCACCATTGTGTAGTAAGTGTACCCTATCAGATAAAGACATTTTTTAAATTTGTTCATAAGTTGCGGATATATGTACGATCATTCCTAAATTTTGTTATTTTTATTAAAAAAATAAATTAAAGAACCCATTTTTTTAATTACGGGACTATCTATAAAGAATGTCCTATCATATAAAAAAAGAATTTTAAAATCGGTTAATAAATGACGGAGAGAAGCATTCGAAATGAAAACCTTCCTCTTTTTTGAAATCAGTTAAAAATAGGATTGGCAAAAATTATTAATTTTTCATAGATATGGTTTATTATTCTTCCAATCAATAATGAACAGACAAATTCGTTTTTATAAAAACTATTACGTTAATTATTTTAATGAGTATAGAACCGTTTTTGATTAGTCATTTAACAAAGTCTGCATGTATTGTACATAAGTCGTTATATCTACTATAGCCGCCAATCTTCTAAGCAAGAGATATAGATCCAAACGTAGAATGAGCATGTAAAAAGTTGCTCTGGTCTGTCAAGAATACCTTTGACAGCTGTTGTAGGATGTCAGTGACTTTAAATATCCTGACAACTGATCCATGCTTTGAATACAGTTTAAGCCCTTCTGTTGCGGAGGATAGATGGCAGTCGCTTTCTGTCAAAACTGAAAATTTGTTGAGTGTTTGATAGCCCTTTCAACGAGGAAGGCTTTAGATTATATAACATCACATTATAACTAACAGGAGCGAAATATCGAGAGAATTTAGGCTGGGTGAAACCATAGAATTTGTATATGTTATAATCAACTCCCAACCGCCACCACTAGGCTAGTGGTTTGGGCCATTTATTTGCAAATCGGAGGTGATGAGTTCGAGTTCCTCAGGAAAAACCAGAACTTCGTGTTGTTATTTATTGGTTATATAGTAGTAATACGGATCACCACCATAAAGCCATGGCATCTACTTACTACACAATGCTTTTTCTTTACTTACTTCCTTAGACGCAGCGCACCGACCTGAAGTGAGCCTTGGCCTCCGACAATAAAAGTCTCCATTTTTCTCGATCCTGGGTCATCTTCACCCAGTTCTGAACTCGAAGTTTGCTCACATTTTTCTTCATCTCGTCTGCCCAACGATATCCGAGACGACCAACTAGTCGTTGACCACTCTGTTGTTTCAAAAATGCTTGTTAGAAACTTCAAACTTCATTCATCCTTTCTAGGTAGACGAGCCAAGGGAATCTGTGTGTATTTATCTCCCTAGTGATGTTTGACTCAGCCACTAGTTTCTCAATCTTCGCATTCTTAACCTTATCTGCCACATTCCATGTTCTCTTTGTACTGGCCCTAGAATTTTTCTTAATATTTTGCTTTCGGTTACCAAAAGTTTACCTCCCTCCCTTGTATTGAGTGTCCAGGTCAGACAAGACAGGAAATAGAAGCTCAAGATAACCTAGAGAAGACCTTAAAGTTGCAAATATTACCTATAAAGGATTCGAATACTTAAAATACTCGGGCTCCACTATAACGGATGTATGTGTAACTTGAAACTCTCAACATTTTGTTTTATGTTTAAATATTATTAATATGTGGTAAACGGTGCTGATAGCACAGTAAGTAAAATTAAGAGAATATTGTTATAATGCTTGTACTGTGTTATTGTTTGTTTATCCAAATAAATAGAAAAACAAAAAAAAACACTCGTGCGGAAGAAATTTATGTATTTCTTTCATCAACACACATATTCACGAACTTTCACATTTATAACATTACTAAGATAAATATAGCAAATGTTAATCCGGGGTTAGAGGTGGCCACAACTATGAAAAAATAATAAAGTTCTAACATGATGCTTTTGAAACATAAGCGAATTCCGTAGTTCTTTGCAAAGAGTTATTTTTTGCGAGGGTTGGAAAATATTTTTTTTTTGTCGCGAACTTGGTCATCGCAATTATATAGTTTTTTGAAATTATTTAATATGTATTCAAATATTTCATGAATTAGCGAACCGATTTTGGTACCGAAGAAATTGTAAATTGTATTTATATTACTTGTATTACATTTGGAGCACTGGTTTGAGAGTGAGCGCAGAACAAAACACACTCACGCAATGGGTTTTCCCTACAACTCTAATTGTAGACCTTACTGGTTTTGCTCGTCTGGTCACTAACATAACTTATTTTCAGTTCTACTAAAAAATTTTATATCAATATTATATTATTAATTTATTTATTTATTTATTTATCAAACAAAATCTACAGCTTACGAAATCAACATAATAATAATATTTCCTTTACGTAATGTACAAGCCATTATAGATTTATATTCTTTATGCTATTTTATAATACATAACTACGACAATGAGTACAGTTCAAAAGTTTTATATTTTTAAGATTAAGATTAAGCATTAAAACGACTAAAGTATTAATTATTAATAGAATTTTTTTTTATTATAAAAAACTCTTTGTTTCAGAACAGTAATGTGGTGGCGGTGTGCCAGTGTGCGGAAGAAAATGGGCATCTCGACAACGATTATATTTATGCTACTTGCTATATGTGAGTATAAATATTTAATACTGTGTTACTAAATAGAACAATAAAAAGTTATACATATTATTTTTTGACAGACGAACAGAAAGTTCATTGATGGTAAGCGATCTTATCGCCCAAAGACACACAGCATCCGGAGAACCGCCGAAAAGTTGTCAGCCTGGGTTATAGGATAGAATACGTTTATTGAGTCAGATTTGTCGGGATTAAGGATTTGAGGGGAGGGGAGAAGGATTCCTGTAGAAGTGCAGCAAAAGGTGTGAAAAGATGTTATGCCCTATCACCTGTAAAATGCTTTAAATTTTACCATGTATAATATCATGGTAAAATTTATAACATACTTTTAAATAATCATATAAATATTTTTTTTAATTATCAAAGCAAGTAATAAATACTGGGCTGTAATTATTTTGTCAACACATAATCGTGGAGATATTGATAATGATAGATATATCTATATTTTTTTTAAACTAAATATATGCTCCATAGGAAATGGCTCTATAGCTAGTGTTTATTAATAGCAAACAGCACGATGACCACTTTAGACACCGTGCCATTTGTGAGATTGATAATTGTAATTGTGAATCACTTTCACAAAAAACAATACTTCATTCGCCATAGAAGTGAACGTTCTGAAACAAATTTTTCATTTATGTCGATTTGAAAAAGAAAAATTATTTGACCCATATCTATGAAAACTTTATGGTCCCATATAGTTTCCATAGATATCGTCTCGTAACTATATAATTTCAATTTATATAAGAACCTATAAATCGGCGTAGAAATCAGTTGACGTACATACAAATAAAATATACAGTCGAATTAAGTTAATTCCATTAACGTTGGGCGATTTAAATGATTTGTAATATTTTCTCATAATGATCATAAAGGCGCAATATTTTCAACAAATATGGTGGTCAGTGACGAGACCCAGTCCCGGCCGACTTTAAGAGGTGTGCGAGGACGAAATGTTACGACGTAGCCACAGTTCTCGAAACATTTAAGGTCGCATTTTGAATAACTCGCGCACAAATTCCCGTCACTACATCCATATGGACGTCTCTTTAGTTACCAACATAAGACTATTCTTATAATATATGTGGCTAAGACACTGGCTGCGGCGTCGTATATCGTGGGTTCGATCCCTCATGAGGGAAATATTGTCATGACCTACAGATAGTTGTTTCCGATCTGGGTGTTTGTGTATGTGTTATTTAAATGATTAAAAGATCAAAATCCTGTGTTACAACAGTGACACAAGAGTTAGTTATTTTAAAAAGGGCAGCAGTTTCTTTAAAAATACAACTTTCTTACACTTAGAACTTCTGCTTTTTTTCTTTACAAATACTTTATAAATACAAATATAGTGATGGGCGAATGATCTTTACGCGGTTACGCAGTAAAACAGAGATAAAATCAATGAGATGCGCAGATCTTGTGACGAAATTATTCTTATAATCCGCACTTGCCAAATCCGGATAACCTTGCGCAGCGTCATTAGCTTCGTTCTGATGATGCTACAATTACGAGCTACTCGCGCTGACATTTAGTGCTGTTGCAAGATGGATCATGTTTCTTGCTTGTTTTATGCTGACCTAGTGGACAGGACTTATTGATTTAAGGCTTTAGAGAAACATGATTTAGAGACCAAAAAAAGTGTTTGCCATTTTTCGTCAAATATCTACATTTAACGGGTAGATTACGTAGTAAAGCAAATATATTTCAGAAAGCTATGGAAACCACTTGCTCATGCTTTTATGAGAAAAATTGAAGAGCTTTACCACTTCATCTTTTCCTTTGTTGTCAAGGATGGTTCTGTCTTTGAGATGTGTACAACTTTACTACAATTCATTAGATATTGTGGCTGTTAAAAAACAGATAATAAAATTAAACACCAGGTTAATAGTATCATTTCTTGCAAGAGAAATATAATGTTAAATCGCGCCTACCATGCAGTTAATTTAGCTTTTCTTTAGTGCTTACGAACGTAAAAATCTACCGCTAGTTCCAAAAACTAGACCAGTCCAGAGAAGAATTGACAAAAAACTATGCGGTAATTTTTAATATACTTAATAATTTGAACAATCGACAGAGGTTTTGTAAGTGCAGAAAGTGACTTCCAGACATCTTTATCCTCGATGTATTTTTTATGTTCACATGATTGTAAGTGATCACGTCGCCCATGAACACACGCAACATCCGGAGAGTTGCGAGTATGTTGCCAACCTGGACTAAATTGGATAGGATGGGTCGGGTTTATGGATTTGTAAGGGATAGGAGAGGGAAAAGAAAAGGGTAGACATGGCCTTCCGGCATCCCCAAGAGTCATGCAAAATTTATTTTATGACGACTTTATAAAGGCGGTGGTACTTCCCCGGACGAGAGAGGCTGCAAAAGTTCAGGAAAAGCTGTGAAAGGATGTTATGCTCTACCACCTCTAAAGATCCTCGATGTATTGTTGAATAGAATAGTATGCTTTTTAACCGATTTCAAAAAAAGGGAAGGGTCCTTAATTCGAATGTTTCTATTTTTTTAAATTAATTTGGCGCACATCTTCGTCATTTATGAACCGATTTTAATTTTTTTTATCTTATAGCGTATTCTTCCGAATGGTCCCGTAAAACAAAATAAATCGGTACATTGGTTTGTTATTTAGATAAAATAAAATATAAAAATGTTTGCACATATCTCCGCAACTTAAAAACTGATTTAAAAAATATTTTTAATCTCATAGCGTACACTTCCATAACGGTCCTACATTTTTTTTTTAAAAAATCGTATTAGTACTTAGTTTTTAAAATCAGAATAACGGAGAAAAAACGTTTCGAAAGTACAGTTTTAACGCGTATGAACTCGGTTTTGTTATTTTCTCTAAAAAGTAAGTTTTCTAAAGGTAATATTATTGAGGAGTATTAAAATAAGAAAATATTATGAAAACACGAAGACCTGTGCCGTAACTAATAACGTTGTGACTGTGTCAACGAATATATAAAACTTACGAATACACCGTTGAGTTACCTCATAAACTAGCAGAAACAAAAGGCTGCAAAATGTCTTCATGACTTGCGAATGCCGTCGTATAATAAATGGCGGGAAGCGTTTCACACCGGTATTGATTTATAGCCATCGACCGCCATTTTGTTATGTAATTTACACACTAGAGGTAATAGGGGAAGAGGCTGCAGTCGACGGTTATAGCGTATTATGTTATTTTATGGTGAATATCGCGTTATAACGAAGACCGTTTCTTTGAAGCGATATAGCTGTTTGCGTTATTAAGGTCTGAGCTCCGTGAATGGTTTGTGAAGTGATTACAATATTTGATAATTTTGCTAAGTATACGAACACGCGTAAAATGATATAAACTTTCTGTTGCAATTTGGGAATATTCAAATTAATAAAGATATTAAGCGCTTTTCGTAGATAACGTAGGCGAGACTGGCTTAAGAACGGTCGACATTATTTTATTCCTCGATAAAGTGGAGATACGTAAAGATAGTGAAACGTGAAATCTTCGTGATATATAAACCCATTTATTTTTTTATATAAAACTAATGTACTTCCGAATTAGTCCTATAAAATTTTCGGCTAAATCAATGCAGTTTTTTCTTTTTAATGATAACTCATGTGATACTGTCACGAAAGTAAACTTATAAGGTGTGAAATCGTTATTATGATTTTTTTTAGAAATCTATTTTAGTCTGGTTTTTTTTTGCTCATGAAAATAAGAAATTTTTGCTTTTGTACTACTTTTAACTGTAAATATGAATATGGATTTTCAAAATTCTTTTTTATTTAGAAGGATATACAGTGTAAACTCTATATAACGACACTAAAGGGACTGTACATTTCATGGCGTTGTAGAGAGTTGTCATTAAATGGAAAGGAATATCATAATATTATATAACACGTATATCATATATTAGGGAATTTGTCATTAAATCGAGTGACGTTACAAAGAGATTTCACTGTAGTTACAAGGGTGTGGTACAATGTGGGACCACATAATAAAAATCGGTCCAACAGTTTCTTTTTAAATCGAAATAACTGAAAAATTTGTTTCACAAACGTTTGCTTCTAAGGTTTTTTGTATTTTGTTTTCTGCAGAAAATGTTTTATTATCATAAGATTATAGTATGTGTGTTCACACATGATACCTCCATCACGATTTACTGTTAGTAAAATTCGGTTAGAATTTTCTGAAGTAAACAAAGACGTTATTTTATAACCCAAATAATGGTTCTCACGACATTTCCATATTTACAAATGCAATGCGCTCAAAATTACCTAAGTATATTTAAGCAACGATAAGCCTCTGAGATTGTTTGAATTTCGTCATGGTGCTACAGATGTATTTTTGATGTATGTGCACACACTTAGTCTAATTTTTGCAGTTAAATTAATATTTGATGGAAGGTTGGCAAATATGGATTATCATATTAAACATCAACAGTGATGTATTTTTATTTAAATTCACCAAAACTTGTAAGTAAAAGTTATAAGAGCCTACTTTTTAAATCGTCCCATGGAGTTTTTAATCTATAACGCGGCCCAAGGACGTTATTTCTTAAATTTGCAGGTTTCCTTATGATGAACACGTGGTTAATTGGCACACAAAACTGCAATGACCAAAAGATAATTTATTAGAGCCGGAAGCGAAGTTTGATCTCAGGTTCGTCTCGTATAAACAGACTTATGGGCGATCGCATGGACACGGATCTACCGTAGCATTTTTATTTATTTATTTTCTTCAAGGAAAACCAACAGCAATTAACAAGATAGCAAAAAAATCGGATAATAGAAACAAAACACCAATAATAGGTCTTAACTAATAAGTAGTTGAATATATGGAAAATTAATGTGTGAACGAAAATTGACATGTCCTATCAAAATATACCAGTTAGTATGCTCATAATAAATTATAGACATTAAAAAAATCAAGTATTCTGGAAAAGTTGTTAAATAAAAGATATAACCAAAAAGATATTACAATATTAGAATCACGTACATAAAAATTCATTTACATAAATAAAACCGGCCAAGAGCGCGTCGGGCACGCACATGAAAGGGTTTCGTAGCCATGGATTATAGTACCGCAGAGCTGGAGAAGATACATTAAAAAAGATTTTGGATAAAAGGGGAGAACACTCGATGCTACCGTTTAGAATTTTCAGCATAAATGTTGAGAATAGTTAGCATAAATGTTGTGAGCATAAATTCAACTAAAGAACCACATTTTACGAAGTCGGTTGTAGTACACGTATGCTTGGAGCGAAAAACCAATGAAAGAATGCAGTGGTGAGCTCTCTTGTCGCAATAGAGACCACTGACCTATGGTCAGCTGGAAACGGCACCATCATTATTCACGCACCTATACCAATGGCCAATTATGGTCTAGAAAGCAAGGTTCAACGGTTAACGTAACACGGGTGTTAAAATGTAACGCTTCCGTGGCCGAGTGGTATAGCATGTTGCTTTACAAACCGGAGGTCGTGGGTTCGAATCCCGTGGAGGGCAATGATTTTGTCTAATTGTTTCATGGCTAGGGCAATGCGGGCTGATCACCCGATTGTCCGAAATGTAAGATGATTCATCCGTCAGATGTATTATATAAAAAAGCGGTCCTATTTATACAGAACACCTTTCACAGTCGTTATAGGATGTAAGTGCTTTTAAATATCTTGACAACTAATCCATAATTCGAATATAGCTTATTCCTTTTGGTTGCGCAAGTCAGATGTTAGTACTCGTAGCTATGTGTAAAAGCGGATATTTAGGTATAGATGGATCAGGAACCAAACCCCATAGGAATAATGATAAGAAGAAGAAGGGTCTTAAAGAACACTCCAGATTGTAGTTATCGTGGCTAAGATTATGTTCAATGGTACGGAAATATTCGTTTAAAAATAGCCTTCATAGTTTTGTTGTAATCTACATATAATGCATTCTAACTTGCCGATGCCTGTGCACTAACTGGCTACTATTAATGTTATAATATTTCATATCACAACAGCTAAATTATAAAAATAATATTTTTTTTTTATTATTATTAATTAGTTCTATGACTTACGTGAATTAAATTAAACAGCTTTACGGATTTTATCGTGGTTCATTTTAAAATTTTATCATCCGACACTGCGAACCCTATTTACATCATTTATGGTCATGGGTAGACCACAGTCCTATAGCTTAAAATATTATCTGTCTGTAAATGTCTAATTATATTTGAACGCAAACCCCGCAAACACTATTGCGTGAAATTAGACGCCGTATTCAGTCGTATTGGTATAGGCTAACTTACGATCTGGTGTATAATTCATAGTGATACACCACTTGGAAGCAGAAAAAGGAGAAGAAAAATAGTAAAATTGTTTTTAGGTATCGCACGAATCAAATCGATTTAAAATATCCCTAGAAATTGCAAGTAATACCGCAGGCAATAAAGAAATTATTTAATTTCTTGATATTTATATCAGTAAATATCATAAAACATAAACATAATATGATGACTTGAACCTGATTTGGATAAGAAATGAAAGTAGTATCCTGAATCGGATACACATAATCTTCAATAGCCCACTTTCTTTGCAGTATTCTATTCTTCGAAGACATTTACCGTTCTTTATATAACAGGCGTGGGAGGAGGATTTCTGATCCAGGTAGATCGAAACAGCTATGGATTGTATGTCAGTATGTACGTATATGCGCAATTGTCAGGTCATCAACTGACCTGTTTCTTTATTTTTGTAACTATTAAATATGTATTGGATCTGAATTATCATAAGTAAAGCGTGTGTAAATGCAGAGTACAGATTCCATAAATATAAATAAAAACATGAACTTCACAGACTAAATAAAATAAATAAAGTCCTCCTGACTGAAGTACGGCCACGGCAGCCAATACACTCCGAGATCAGGCAACTACGCAGGAGATATTATAGTGCACAAGTGTTGTAAGTTCTTTTACTCTCATAGCCCAATATTAAGGACATCCGACACGATCGGAGAGAGATTAGACGCAGGACAGACTTTTTACGATCATGTTTCTTTTCAATCTATCGGGTGATCAACCCGCATTGCTCTAATCTAACCAAGAAACAACAACATAAAGTTATTGTTCCCCAGCGGGATTAGAACCCACGACCTCCGTTCACAAAGCAAGTACCTATACCACTAGGCTACGTAGGCAGTTGATTTAAACGTTACCTATGTTCTTGTAATTATAATTGCTGCGACTTATGGATCCTCAGGAAGCTAAACTAGTATGATGATGTAGCGGTTTTTTCTTATTATAAGCTAAGCTGCAATCTTTTTGACGTTCTTATTAAACAAGTTTGTTTACAAAAACGTTATACAGTACCAACTTAAACACATAAACGTCTTAGAAGTGAACTTCTATAACATTTTTTTAGTTTTGTAATTATTTTGATTTAAAAATAAACCATTGAACCAATTTCTTGTAAGTTTTATATGACCATTTCGGAAATAATTAAATATTATTTCCGGGATTGAAACTCAAAAACTCCGATTTGAAAAGCAAGGGTCTGTACTACTAGGCCACGGAGGTGGTTGAAAGTATCAATGTCAAAAAAAATCTTAAATCGGCTCATGAATGACGGAGATCTTTGCGAACGTTCCTAAAAAATATTGAATTTAGAACTGCTCATTTTTTGAACTCGATTTACAATACGATTATCAAAAACATCAAATTGAATTATTGAAATATTCCTTTAAAAAGTGAGGTCTCGATATGCATATATTGATGCATATATTCATTAATTGTTATTTTTCAAGCGATTGCAATAAACCTCTTTTAATAACTAACGTGATAAATAATTATCATAAACTTATCACACGTGTTCTTGACAACAAACAACCCTTTACAAAGTCGGCTTAAAATAAAATATGCATGACATTTGGGGTTGCCGGATGGGCATCTACTTTTTTCTTTTCCCACTTCTCTACCCTCCAAATCCACAATCCCTATCTATCATATCCAATAAATCTATTCTGACAACGCTTTGGATGTTGCCTGTGTGTATGGGCGACGGGATCGCCTACCATCAAGTGAACCGTCTACGTAACGGGTAACCTGTAAGTAAATACGAGTATGTACAGTAGGTGCTTTTGACAATCAGCCGAGTCATTGGTGCCGACCGGTCGCATTGTTGGATCAGGCATTGTCATTTTGTACCTGTCAGTCATTTAGTTCCGGTTAGAGATTTAAGAAAGCTTGGGTCTGTTTAGCCTGATATTTTGATGAATACACTTGCAAAAAAATTGAGCCGTGGTAGCTCAGTGTCCGGGGGCTCACCTTCAATTCTGTTTACACGAGGCGAACCTGAGTTCGATCCCCGGTGGCGGCACCAATGAAATTATTAATTTTTTAATTGCAATTATAAGTGCTGATTTACCACATGCTCTGCGGTGAAGGGAAACATCGTGAGGAAACCTGCATATCTAAGAAATAATATTTCTAAGATATGTGAAGTCT
>JAOCPS010099893.1:0-15589 GCA_025505425.1 Graphium colonna | reverse complement strand
TGTTCTCCTCGCTGCTATTTTTCCCTAATAGATTTGTAGTGTTGCCACAAGTTTTAATGAATTTATAGCAAGACACATTATTTTCAAGTTTTTAAAAAAACTTGAGGTAACCAGAACATGCCAAGATATCCATTGAAAGTACATAAAATTAAATGTTCTATCACCTTAATGTACAATATTCATGCAGCCAATACACCAAGCATCCACACAAAAGCTGTAAAAAGCAAGACAAGTTGTCTACGTCATTCACATTCGATATTCGTGCGTTGAGAATTGCTCCCCTTGTCTCAGATACAGCAATAATAACCTTAAAACAGAACAATTTCGTGTAGCATGCGCAGAAAGAAAACAGACGAATTAAATATTTATGAGTAATTCAATAAAAAATTACATATTATTGTATTCAATGTAATTTAAATGTACAGCATTAGAATACTATTAAATGAGTAAATTAAAACAGCTTACATACGCACAACATAAATTTTCATCAACAAACAAATAGAAGTGTGAGAGAGAGATAGAAAAAGTGAGACGACGAAGAACGAACGAAGGAAACGACCGGTGCGCAGTGAATGAATACGCGTTCAGAGTTTATAATAAACCTGATTTGAGGATGCATTCATAGGAGACATCATTTTGGTTGTATCGTAATTTCTAAGTAACATTGGTCATGCGTGCATGAGGCCGTGAGTTAACATCGATGATAAATTCCGTTAACATCGATGTTACGCTATTTTCCGTCCAGCAACATCGATGTTAAAACATCGATGATGTTGGCATCAACATCGATGATCATCCAACATCGATGTTCATCGAGCATCCCTACTACTGGCTCACTTATCTTTTGCCTTTCGGGCGTGCTTATTAGGATAGCATTAATAGTCGATTTGTATTTTTGGGAATTAAAGTCTATTTCTTAACTTCTGGTTTATAAAATCAAAAGTAGGGTAGTATTCGATTGCCTACCTGCACTTGGTTATCTGATCTACATAAAATTAAGTAAAAATTAAAAAAAAATAATTCTTATACGATAAAAACGCTTGAAGATTTTAGGTACCATCAGATCTCACTTCGATATTGCACGATAGCACTATTCCAGGAGGTAACGTAGCCAGAAAAATTATGGGGGCTCTCACTTCGCTTGTCAAGGTGAGGTTATAAAATTACTTATCTATATTTGTGAAACCACATAATGGTCTTCAATTGCGACGCATATTATTAAAAGTGATGTTAGATGTCATGTATGTTCAAAACATGGACACGCGCGTAATGACTATATTGAAATTAGAAGATCACGTAAACACGGATCTGCAGTTATCGGGGAGCGAACGGGGGTTGAGTCTGTGCCTGCGTGTTAGCCACATATAATAATACAATATCAACATCGTGCGTAGTAATAGTAATGAAAAATTTTGTGACGAAAATAATCGATCTCGAAATGAGGGTAAATTGAAAAAAAAGTTTGAATTTTGATATCAACGCGTCACCGAAATTATGTTTTACTAGATAGCGATATTTGATTAATAAGGTGTGCGTCTATATACTTCTGTGTAAATATTCTGTGTAAGATTGCGTTTTTAATTTTGTTTGCGAAGAAAATAAGTTGCAGGTGAGTTATTATGAAACTAAAAAGTGCTGGTTTCCTTAAAAGTTTGAGGAATTTGGAATCTTTGTCGGCGCTAAAGAATTGTTTAAATTGGAGCACTAAAATTTATAGGTTGGTCGAATGAAGTGTTTATGAAGTGAAGTAGGTGAACACTTGAAATGTAAAAGTATGAAAAAATAAAAGTTTCAAATATATTTTCTTAAGTTACGTGTATATCAACGTGTACGTTTTGCAATAAAGTAAGTCGTTGATCTTTTAATATGTCCCAAGAATGGACATTTTATAAAAAAGAGATTAGTTTATGTATCGAACGTACTTTAAACGATACTCGTGATAGCATTATTACTACGACAGTTATATATGGCATTCTGGTGAATATTCTTATATCTGTAAACTTTAATTATTGTACTGTCTAGATTGTAATAAGGATAAGCAGTCGCTAAATTATTTGTTCCGAATATTGTTATACTATCGAAAGAGTTAGTTAAAGTTTAATACGGTAACGTTGTGTTCAGTTCGGGCTGTTATTACTCGGTAAACAAAAGTCTCTGTAGCTAAGTCATGTAGGCCCTTGCCGTGTGTTCCAAATGAACGAAGAGTGCACTTGTGTTTGTATGAATGTGTGTATATCTCCTGAGCGGTTTGCTTATCTCGGAGTGTATTGGTCACGGTACAATACTAAGATAAATTTCATTGTTACATAAATGCCACGGGAATAAACCATTCAGTATTGCATCATTTTCAGAAAAGGAAAAAGTAGTCTGTTCTCTAATGCCTTAATATATTCTTTAAGTGAGCGCAGGATTGTTCTTTGTGATACCCGAAATAAAAAATACTTATAATACTTATCGTATTGCGCTGTATCGCGGTACATTCTGGTAGAATAAATGATACGGAAATGATCTTGAAACACCTGTATGGGATATTACTCAACTAGTGACATCATGTCATGATTTGAATTATAATTTGCTTAAAAGACTGGACCATTGGATAATCCTTATTGTTATGTATATTTTATAGTAGGAACATGATACAATAAATTGTGAATAGATCAGAAGATTTTGACATCTTTTTTCTTTAACAAAATGATTGCCATGGTAACGGTTCGTAGGCAATACGAAGTTCCCGGAATATATAATTTAAAAGAAAACAAAATTAAAAATTCCGGTAACTTACATTTACAAAACAATTTTTTTACGACCGATTTCATAATATATTCTAATAAGAAAACTTTTGCTAACCAGGTGACTGCTCTTTCAACTAAGCTAGCGGGACACTATTGTCGTGGGCTTGAGTCCCACCTCTAGCACCGTCGACTTTTTTCTAGTATTTGTATTTATAGAAAGAATAACAGTGCTAAATGCAAATAAACAATAAATATTAGTATTTATTTCTTCGCACGTCTTCACATCTAATATATATGTTTACTGTTTTTTATAAAATACTTACACTATACTGCGAGGCAAAATTTGTGGTGCTCAGAAATGGTCGACTGGTATGTGCCTCCACTATGGCTCGATCTTTCTCAGCTGTGGTGGCACGTTGATAGTGCTGCCTATCGGGACTAGATAAATCACCACCAGTCTCCGCATTACAGCGCAACCAAAAATTTATTGTTGTTCGCTAAAACAAAAACATTAATATGATTAAGTTATCGCGACAAACAAGCAGAAAAAATTTTAAATAGAAAAACTAGATAATACGTACGAATAAATCTATGCTATATAATATAATAAATGTAATTTAATATATACTACATAATATTATAAATCTAAAGAGTTTGTTTGTTAGTTTACTTGAACGCGCTTATCTCAGGAACTACTGGTTCGATTTAAAAAAAAATAATTTATTGTTAAATAGCCAATTTATTGAGGAAGGCTATAGGCTACATTTCACTAGAGGTTTCTGTAGGATGGAATCCTACAGCCCACGTAGGTGGAGCCGCGGGCGGAAATACTAGTCATAAATAAATTTAGTTCATGGGGCCATAACAATTGTGCAAACATATTTATAAATGTGGTATACGACATTTCTTTTTAATCCCACTTTTTTATTCCGGATAATATAAAAAACGTTATATTATAAACAATATGCGGGAATGCGCAAGCGACTGACCGGGCGAGCCTATCGCCACGCTGTCTGTCGGCATCGGTTCCCACGTCTCCTGCAACCCCGCAACTAACGCCGTTCTTATGTTCAACGTTAGTATGGAAATTTCCAGTGCGTGTAAACCTGGACAGTATAGGAATTTCTTGTGAACGTATTACCTATATTCTTCTTTTCCAGTAATATTTTACGAGTTATTGTATATGTATGTATATTCTTGATTGAGAAATATAAAGAAGGGTTTAGAATAGCATGCCGTGCGTGGCTCAAGCGATTCTCTATAATCTTACGTAATAAAGAAGATAGAGATATATCACTAATCGCGTGCGACTCTGCGAGGCGCCCAAGAGTGGAAACTCACCGTAACAATTGCGACCACGCCACTACATAACGCTGAAGCTCAGCGCATTACTCACTGAAAAACTATTGTCGAATTTTATTATGTTAATGTTCTAAAATCTATAGATTCAATAAACAATTAAATAATATCGTATTATAAGTGCGTGCACCACAACAGCCTGCGCGCTCGCTCGTTGATTTTGAGTCTTATTTCAATAAAGACAACGTCGATAATACTTTGACGGTGAAAAACAGCTCTTTACTGCGCTCGCAAGCCGGTCGGACGATAGATACTTGTTGTTATTATTTTGTGTACACTTTCCAAATTACCTAATTTTCATGCTTACTACTCAAAAAGAGATATTTTAGAGACCAACTAGAGTTCAGTAAAATTGACAAGTAAAATTGTCCCCAAAACTGAAGCGCTTAAAAATGTCATTTTGAATGCATTTCATCTATCCGCAGATTACTCAATAAAATAATAAATCACAAACAAACACACGTTGCAGATAGTTTTATCTTTCGGCAATAGAAAAAATATATAGATCCAACCACTGCTTTGTGGAAAGTAGCGAGGTTGATTCTCAGGCCGAGGCTGAAGTAGCGGACCTTTTCGTTCTTTTATTGTCGTAATAATTGGTATTTAAATAAAGTAAAAATACACCGTTTATAGATAGCTAGATTTTAGAAGATGATCTCTACCACTAAATTTGTAAATAAACCTGTCGCATTTTCTATCTCTAACTCATTTCGATGTCTAATTCAGTTCACACTTTCGAAATAAAATATGACTATAATTTATGTAATTAAAATAATTATACAATTTCATGGCTATGAAACAATTTAAATATTTTTACAATTATACACTATAATTAACACCGATAAACAGAGACAATAACAAAGTGAAAACAGTTAAAACTCAGTAAATTAATAAGTGATTATATTCAAATTTGGTGTCATTTAAATAATTCAGTAACACTTACCGTAATTCCAGTTCTCCTTTCAATTTCTTTAATAGTGTAACCAATCTCTCGTAGAACCACAATTAATTGCTGTTGAGGGGTCAGTTGTTGAGCCATATCGAGCTCAAGCGAACGGCACAAACGTAAACAAATGCACACAAGTAAACAATCCGACGTTGCTTCGGCAAATAGTGGGCGGGGGTGCGCAGGAGCGATTCAAGTTTTACGCGCTGTGATTAGCTTAGACCGGAGTCTTTCGAAGTCCCTCGCTAACGATTTTGTGTGGATATTGCATTGAGGTATGATTTACTAACGTACTAGACTTAGCACAGGGAACAACATCTGTGCGCAACAAGGTGCGGTGTCCGCACCGCAGATGCTCCAGCCAACGTCCAACGCTCGCTGCATTTGGAAGCGAAGTGTCAACGCACAAAATTGTAAAAATGCCTCATTGTGTTTTAAAAACTTGTACAAATAAGTCAATCAAAACAAATAAAAGTCAAGAGGTCACATTTCATCGATAAGTAAATGAATCACTTTGTTTTCTAATTATTTATTAGAATATTTTCACTTCACAAAGAGAGCAGCGTACGCGTCTTATTATGGCAGCCATTTTGATACTTCATTGCGTTCGTCGAAGAAATGCGTAGACTTAGTAAAATGTAGATGCGGTATTCTGGCACCAACTGATTTTCGTCCTGGTATGTAATTGTTAATATTCAAAATCTTTGTGGGGGGCGTGCGTGCGTGCGCGCGTGCATGCGTTCGTGCGTACGTTGATTCAGAATTTATTCATAGCTTTTAAACAACCAACCTAATGTGACTCCTACGTGTTTGTAATAAAAATGAAAGAATGAAAGTAGAAATTTTTTTTATAAATATATCGTCATTTTTGGTTAATAAAATTGTTTTAGAAAAGGTAATCTCAGTACACAGCCTGACGTATTAGATAGAGGGATAAAATATTGTAACTTTTTTGTATCATTATTTGTGTTTTTATTATAATAAAATTTTATTACCATTATAGCGGCGCTTTGAAATGGCACATTACAACAAAACAGCTTGAGTTATGCTTAAGTTGTGCGATATATAAAGAAGAAACAAGGTTTACATGTTTCTCTGTATGCAACCTACGCGAGGACTTTTTTATTATAATTAACTTATAAGTTTGCTTGTTGTATCCTTCTTTTGTGTACTTTCTGTATAATGATAAGTATTTTTTTATTTTCTTTATTCTTATAATTGCATTCTTTTTTTCATAACAATGTTTCTTTATGCCTTGTATATTTCATGTGTGCTTAGTTTTAGCTTGTTATTTTTTTATAATTTCTCAGAGATTTACATTTTTGTGTTTTCGTTTCACGGTACAAAGGTGGTCCGTATCAAATCGCAGACACCTCTTCTCTGTCATGCTTATGTTATCAAAGCCATGTTTTGTGTTTAAATATCTCCAATGTGCATTATGTTTTTTTTTTATGTGAACCAACTAGGTTAAATTATAAAAAAAAACCAACGAAAGAGAATCTGCATGAGACATGTTAATGTTACGAGTGTCTTTGCTAGACTGCCTTTACACTTTTTAGTTTTTTAATGTTTAAACATCCCTAAATTTTTTCAGTAATATATAATTACGAATAAACTCTTTTAGGGACGCTCACAGGTACAATATTACAATTTCAACGATTTCGTAAGGTTAACACTCTTTACTAGCTGCCCTTAATTATAAGACCAAGGTTTTGTGTTACAAGGGCGTTTTACAAACATAAATCGCTCGAAGACAAACACCTATACTCGAAACAACTATTTGTAGCTCGTACAAATACTTGCTCCATATGGGAATCGAACCCAAAACCTGCGAAACCGCTGCCAATGTCTTAGCAACTGCGCCAGCCAATTATAATTTTATTTATATATATTAATAATTTAAATAACCATGTAAATAATCATCCTACCGTTTAAACCAATTTCGGATTGGCTAATAGCAAATTTAATTTTAATATGTCCTGAACCAATTGAGTAAATAGGTTAGAATAAACAACCTACATTGGGTTCTAAATTTTGACGGTGAACGCTAAGCAAATTAAGCGAACTATGTATAGTATTTTAAAGCGTTGATAAAACCTGAACATAATTTTATTTTAAATTCTATTTAGCGATATGGTATAATTAACAAATAACTTACGTATCTATTTGAAATCTATAGAGTGATTAAATGAGACAAAATCCATTAGAATTTAGAATAAAAGAATGTTTCGTAAATAAAATTTACTATTTATTTAAAAGTTCTTCTGTATATTTGTGTTCTAAGTCGAAGGGATGTGAGGATTTATACACATTTCTATGATAAATGATTACAAAAATTCGATATTAAAAATGTAAAAAATCTTATATCCTAGTGTTATCGTACTCGGTACGGTAATTATGCAACTAAATACTTGTTATCGATATACCAAGTTGTTATAGAATTATATTTATTACTACATCATATCACTAAATGGTAGCTTAGGGGATGGACGTTTAGTTCGACCATAAAGCAGCTTCATTGTCTCATAAATAATGTACCCTACGTATGCGTTTAGATGCTATTGGATACAAATTAAAAGCCTGTAAGCAATGTAATAAATTGAAAAAGCGAACCACTTCTACTCGTATTTTGAGACACTCGTACAAACTGCGTTGGTATGTAATTTAGGACGGATGTATTGCATAAAATTCTTGAATTTAGCAGACAACTTAAATTTTTAAAAAGCTTAATAAGCTTAACAAGTAAATAAAGTAATAAAATATTTAATTCTGCACCGACTTCAGTAAAGCCAGTCTCAGTTAGGTTGATTTATTTTATTTTGTTACTTCTATACCCTGTGTATTAATACGAATAGGTTTGGACTATTATCTTTCCTTCCTATTTAATTAATTTTATTTTATTTTTCCGGGAAAAGATAATTATCTCTCTTTTATAAATATAAAAGTTCGTTAAAATTAAGGAGATTTGCTTTCTTTTTTCTATGTAATATTCTGGTATAGGTAAATGCACACATTTATATTAATTGTAATTATTTATTAAGAACTAACTGTTATATTTTTTTTCTTTCTTGTGTATAACATATAATATATAATATGTAACATATAATGTAGAAACAGACTTTTTTATTATTTTTATAATGTTTTATCACCGATAAACTTTTACATTTGTGTAATAAAATTTCAACTTTTCGTTTGATTTTTTTCGTTGTTTGTTCTTAAAATAAAATAACTATAATTATATATGACGGCACATCACTAGCGACATTTTATTGAATCGCGTTGGGACTAGATTGAGAGCTCTCAACCGATACTGTCGATCTAGCGGAACGTGGAGTTGATGGTCACCGCCATCATTTTTGAACAATCGTGTCAACGGCTTTTTTTGGTGGCTAGTCGTCAATTTGTCAAAAGTTAATTTAGTTCTTGAGGTTTTATTTGCTAATTAATAATAATTAATACAGTTTTTACTGAGTTAAACTTTATTTTAAATAATATTTGTAACGTTTTACGTAAGTTGTAGTAAAATTTATGCTTATTTATTAACTTATTTGAACACACTATCTGGCCATAACCTTATGCCCAGGGACGCCGTCCGGGACCGGGGTGCGGCTCTTCAGCCTAAGCTTTAGAGCTGCAACCTCCAGTTCGAACTCGGACACAGGCGGGATTTTCTCGCCCGGCACGGCCGGTCCTTCGTGGTTCGGCACCACCATCCTCGGCGGCATCCACTCCTCTCTCGCCGGGAAGAGCTTGTTGGCCACTTGGGTCATCAGGAGTGGGTTCTGAGTCCTAGTTAGCAGGGTAGCCCACGGTCGGAGCTTTCGGCTCACGACCCCGTACGGGCGCCCCCACGAATCCCGGTCCAGGCTATCGAGCCACTCCTTCCAGGACTCTTCCTTCGCGGCCTTTATGGCCAAGGAGAGGGCCGCACGAGCGAGCCCAGAATGAGGCGAGGTGTGCTTCCTCCTGGTTGAGATTTCTCTCGCTTTTTCTTTTTCGACGGCGGGCGTACCTTCGCCGAGCTAAGCTGGCTGGCAAGCCGTAGGCAGTTCGGCCAGGTGGGACCTCCACCAGTACGCCCGTGTCTGCGGGAAGGCCGGATCAACGCACCGCATCGTCGCGTCGCAGACGCGAGTCAGTGCTGCAATCTGGATCAGCAGATCCTGAGCCGCGACACAGTGGTTGATGTTCGCCAGTAGGGTGGAGAGATTAATGGTCATTTAATTATTGGTGGTCTCCATCGCCTCCTTGTCGGCTGTTGTTGCCGAAGAAGACAGGGCAGAGGGTCCAGGATTGCCCCAACCCATCTTATTTTTCTGCCCTGTTTTGGGGGCTGGTGCATCGCCGGGTACTTCTTGTGCCTCAGACTGTGACCGGCCTCCATGCCCTCTGTCGCACATATAGCGCAGGAGGGCTCATTTTTACAGGCTGCAGCCTTGTTGCCCGGTTTTCTACGACTCAGTGGTGGCACTCGCACTGCCTTGCGGACCCAGGACATGTGGTGGCACTTAATTTTTGCCGACTTCTTGTTGACGCTAGAAAACATCTCCAGCGCCGCATCGCCTATGCCAGCGAGGTCCTCAGCAGAGCATTCGTCAGGTGCCGCCTCTCCTGACCCTCGGACATCATTGCCTGAGCCCGGGTCTGCAGCGCCCTGTTTCTCTCCGAGGCCTCCGCCGCCAGCTCCGTCTCCACCTGCAGTGCGCGCTGGTGCTTGCGCTGGGCGTTCAGCGCCGCCTTGACCTTTGCCAGGTCGTCCTACTCGCCCGTCGTTGAGAAGCATCCGCGCCTCATTGGCTTGGAAACCGCCAATCCCTCCTCCTCTGGCGTTTTCGACCTCTTCCGCCAGAATCTGCCGGGGGAAGTGCGATCTCAAGCGTTCTACCCTAAAGGACATTCTCCTGAGCACGAGTTAACGCATCAAGTGGAACCACCGCGCTGCAAAAATCTCCCGCCAAACCACTTCCGAAGACCGCTGTCCATCAGGACAACCACAAGTGAGCATTGCTCCCACGCCATCGAGCCGGTCAGCTTGACGTCGTGGTCAGTAGTCAGGTAGTCAGCTCTGCTGATCAGAGCCATACCGGAAGCTGGGCAGCACCCACTGCGCGGCACTCAAAGAGCACCGCGCCACTATTCACAATACATCATCAATATTTATCGTCTCCTTAGTGATGCGGCTAACGCCTAAAGAAATTTGGGTCTAACGCCTAAAGAAATTTGGGTCTGTCTATTGACAGTAAAATGAGCTAGACAGTACAGACTACCGAAGTCAGCCGTAAAGTCTATGCAACAGGAAATACTTTGTATCGTTTGAAGAATTTTCTGCCCTTTAAAACCAAGCTCATGCTGGTGCAATCCCTTATATTCCTAATAATTGATTATGGAGATGCTTGTTACCCGGCTTCAAAATTAGAACTTATAAACAAGCTGGAGCGCCTACAAAATAGTTGTATCTAGTATATTTTCAGTTTCCGAAAAAGTCTTTATTCCTATTTCGTTAATTATCACTCTCAAAGAGAGTTTGTACAATTAAAGAGTTTTGTTTGTGAGATAACCATCACTTTCATTGTTACTCGCACAAATACCCGCGTCAACCGCTTTAACTGATTTTGATGAGGGCAGGAATCCGCCTACATATGAGATAAATTTATAAGAATATTGAAAATGCATCATATTTCATATTATACACTATACATTGGGGTAATGCTGCAAATAATTGCATCATGCCATTATTTAGATCACGAAAAAAATGTGTAAGAGCGATTTTTAAAGTGAATCAACAGCATAGTTTTAAACCTATATGATGTGACTTAAATATTCTTACCTTACCCTCTATATATATTTTTCAATCTTGTATCATCATAAAAACCCATCATCATTTATTTAAAACGGAAATAACGCGTAAAACTAGAAACCGAGTTAATATACACTGTGGTCATAAATCCCGCACACAATTCTATTCCAAAAGATTTTATGTTCTGGGACCAAAATGTATAATCACCTACCAGAAAGCTTATTAGAATTAAGTTTAGTTCGATTTAAAAAAGAATTATATAGATTGTTATTCTGCAAATGTTATTACACATTGGATGACTTTTTTAATGAAAAACTATTTTTTTTTAATTTCTTGTTGCTATTATTTAATCTCTTAATTAGAGACATTTTGTATATTATTGAACTGACTGACTATTGAATATTCGATCTTGGTATAATTACAGTGTATTATGTACACCTCCCCTAATTATATATCTCGTGTGTATTTCTGTCTTATAGAAATAATTTTGACCTGTCACTTAAATAATATTGTAAAACATTCATTTTATTTGACTTTTTAAATATTGTAAGCTGTATAATACCGACAATGACTTTTCTGTATATTTAATGTTTTGTTATTTTTGCGAATTGACATGTTAATTATTTTAAGTAGGAAATCCTACTTATATTTTAGACCATATTTACTTATTGAAACATTTGACATTTATTGTTATATTTTAAGAATAATTGTATTGAATATAAAAGAGTAGTTACGAAAAAAACTCCAAATTATTGTAATGTTAAGTTTATTTATTATTGTACTTCGGACCGGCAAGTTATAGCGGAATGTAAAAATATTTGTCGTCTTAAATTTACCTTTAACTGGACAATAAATAAATTTATTGATTGATTTAATCTTGAAGCGGGCGCGCGTGGTCGAATCGACCGCGCTTAATACATTTTCGTTTATATTACCCATCACATTTATTTCTCATTTCTTCCTTTCGCTGTGAAAATAATACTGTTGTATTTCACGAGTGTAAAAGCATGATTATGAATGTGGTCTCTCCTATGTAGGACAAACAAAAAGCTACAATTAGTAGCTACTGTGTAGATCGGACTAAAAATTGATATTCAAGCTGACGGTATGCAGGATAAACAAGTGATACCAGGACGTCAAATATCTCAGTCCTACCCGTGACCATGAACGCTGTAAAAAATTTATTGTGAATAAATGGTTAAAGTGCATACAAAGGACAAAATCTGTGAATTAAGTGCATGCAGTGATATTATTTTCATAAGAGATATTATTATGTGACGTTATAAGCGTTTATTTCATTTAATAATGTAAAACGTGTACTTAATTAAGTTTGTATTTTTATGCTAAAATGTATGATAAAATAAATTATATTTGCATGTCATTTGTTAAAGGCAATACAAGTAGTACAACTTTTAAAATGTCATCGTGTCATTATTATGTTACCTTGTATAATGGAAAATAAAATAAATAAATAAAGAAAACTATAACAATATGCTGGTTTGAATATAAAAGAGATTATTGTCATAATAATGTAATTAAATAAAATAATTGCATGGCAGTATTATCGTGGTGCGACTCGTTTAAAATAAATGATGTTGACATGGCTTTCGATAATTTTCAAGACAAGCCTTTGTTATTTTATAATTTGTGCTTCTCAAAAATAATAGTTAAGGTAGTAGATAAAAATACTACTACAAGGTGGATAACTAAAAGTATAAAAAACTTTATTTCAAATATATTCATGGCAATACCTCCAAAAATATTAACAAGCAAAAATATATTGGTTATGGCCACATATTAAAAAAATGTATTTGTACTGCTCGAAAAATTGTTAATAGCAAATACATAAAAAATCGTAAAAATAAATGCAAAGCGACCTGGAATATTGTTATAAATAATATTATGTGCAAGACACACACGGAGAGCCCAGAAAGCGTTACCTACAATAACATTAAATACATAGATATGCAAGAAATATCACACATTTTTAATAATTACTTTATAGGGAACACTACACTGTACTAGCAAATAAAAAACGAGGGATTTCAAACTTCATTGTGAATAATGAGAAATCTTTTTTATTTATATCCGACAGATGGTTTTGAGACTTATCTAATAATAATTATTTTATTAAGTCTTAATAATAGTAAATCGGTAGGTTACGATGAAAATGCAACAAACGTATTTAAACATTTTTTATTATTTTTTATTTTGTAAAGGACTCTTCCCGTCGAAACTAAAACAATTAATAATAAAACCGCTCTATAAGAGGGGTGATAAGGCCGAATTAAAAAAATTATAGACATAATACTCTTGTGTCTATAATATCAATTTTTTTTGAAAAACAATGTTTAATAGGTTAAACGCATTCTTTACAAAGCATAAGATAATAAACCCACCCCAGTTTGGATTTGAAAAGAAAAGTTCCACAACACTAGCTTGTTTTCATCTGGTTAAAATTGTTACTGAAACCATATCACAGAAAATTATTGGATATGAATTAGGCATTTGACCATGTTTATCATGAAATTTTATTACAAAAACTAGAGAAGTATGGCATACGAGGGGAAGCGAACCAATCGATAGAAAGTTATTTAAATGGTAGATAACAATGCACAGAAATCTGTAAAATAACACCAAGAAACGAAAAAATTTAAAAAGTGTTTTATAGATCGGACTACAAATCTATCAAACGTGGTGTTCCACAGGGTAGTATATTGGGCCCATTTTTATTTTTGACATATATAAACGACCTTCCTTATTCTCCAAAAGAAAAATGCATTACTTTTGCTGATAACACAACTTTTATAATAAAGGTTGATAACATTAAAAAAATTAATAATAAAATCAATGACTCCATTCAGGACGTAGTAAACTGGTTAAATTTAAATAACCTTAGTATTAATTTTGATAAAACTTAAATAATACCATTTTCAACATATAAATCCAAAAAGGTATTAATTGACATTAAATTTGAAAATAAACATATCGAGAAGGCCTAATCCGCACCATTGTTAGGTATAACGATTGATGAGAATTGTTCTTGGAAAGAGCCCATAAGCAAAATCTGTAACAAATTGGATCGATTTGTCTTTGCTCTTAGACGAAAAAAACTAACTGTTTCCCAAGAAGCCTATGTGCTTACGGCTATGTTTTCTCTGTTCTAAGTTAAAGTTTAATACTATGGGGTAACTCTGTCGACATTCAAAAAGCATTTGTAGTGCAAAAAAATGCATTCGTGTCGTATGTTACTTAAGGCATTGAGATACTTGTAGGCCGTCCTTCGAAGTACTAAGAATTCTTCCATTACCATGTATGTACATCAGAGATATGTGTTTATTTGTTAGGCAAAATTCAAATTTATTTTTAAAGCAATCCGATATAGTACAAAGACGTCTCAGGAACAAAAATAAATTATTCTTGCCAATATTTGGAACTTCCTTTTTTAATAGAAATGTATATTACATGGCAATTCAAATATATAATCGTGTTCCAGAAAATATAAAGCAAGAAACAGGTCAAGCATTCAAAAGCAAATTATTTCAATGGTTACACATCAAAAATTTATATGTGTATTAGTTAGTAAGCATGAATGAAATTATTTTATTAACAAAGTTTGACCTTTTTTTATTTGACATATGTATTTACATTGAGATGCTTAATTGTTCAACTTTTTATAATTTGTGAATATAATAAGAATAAGCGTTCTTGTTTACTAGTTGTAAGACCATAATGTTATACCTTATTCTTGCAAATAAATGATATTCTATTGTATTCTATTCTAAGAGTTCGAAACGTCGGGTGATAAAATTTAAAAATAAACCGCTATAAAATCCTGAAAGTTGTTTAATTTTAATATGTCTAATATTCGCGTAAGTTTCAAAAACAAAGCATAAAGTTATGAATAATTTGGAGACCTTACTTAATTTAAATTATGAGAGTAGGTGTAAATTCATAATTTGTTCATTTCCTTACTCCTCTTTCTTTACAGAGGAATAATATAAATGCATATATAGCCTTAATATGGCTATTTACTATATAATTCACCGTCATAGTGACGCTTTCTTTTATTTTGACATAAATAATTTTATAAAATCTAGTTTTAAGGTGACAAAAAATACAATATATTTTCCTTTATATTATAAAAAAATTACTTGCTACTTAAGTGACATATAATGTGGAAAACCCAGTCGTACATTGTACGACTAAGAATATTTCAGTTATTGAAAATTTATTGCAAGATGATAATTAAATTAGTTTAAACTAGGTAGAAAGACATCGCCTAGGCCATATAAATTAAGTATTGTATATCAAAATATACAAGGTTTAGGCAGCAAAGAAACAAAGTTGAATTATTTCTTAGAAGATATGATGTCCATGTGATCTGCGTAACAGAGCCATGGTTAATTAAACATTCTACTAAAAATATACTATAAATTTATAAGTTCGTTGACAGAGTAAACGCTCCTCGCGGTGGATTTCTTGTTCTAGTAAAAAATTATGTAATTTGTAAAAGTCAAAAGGATATAGTAGCACTCACTGTCGAACGTTCTATAGAAATGTCCTGCGTTGAGATTCAACAGTATTTTATAGTTTGCGTGCACCGGCCCCCCTCTGGCGATTTTGACATGTTTTAACCCAGATAAGCCTACTGTCCTATATTTAGGACAGTAGAAATAAAAAAAATATCAGAATACCCTCTTTATCTAAGATTATTTAGTCTTATGATTTGCAGTAAGAAACGTGTCAGCTTTA
>JAOCPS010099782.1:0-15592 GCA_025505425.1 Graphium colonna | reverse complement strand
GGGAAAGGAGTGGGAAAAGAAAAGGGGAGACATGGTCATCCGGCATCCCAAAAAGTTATGCATACTTTATTTTATGCCCCGGTGAGGTAAGTTAACAGTTTCAAGTCAAGTTACTGTACGTTGTATGCGGGTGAATAAAAATATATTTTTCCATAATTTTAAAAACCAAGTTTAGAATCTTAAATATGCATCTCTCCACCAATTTTCGTGACAATTGGTGCATAAACGGGAAAACAAGCCCGGACACACAGACAGACGGACAGACATGATGAAACTATAAGGGTTCCTATTGGACTACGGAACCTCAAGAACATGTTTTTGAAAGTACACTTTTAAGGCGTTTGAAATAGGTTTTTGGAAATTTCTGTGAAAATAATCTTGTTATCTTCTTAGTTTAATATGTTCTTTGTTGTTTTTGTTTTATTACTAATATATTGTGTGTAAATTAAACTATGTTGTAAAAAAACGTTGTCTATTTTCTTACGGGTTACCATTTTGGTCAATCAAAATCTTTCGTTTTGTATTATAGTTTTGTTATATGTTGTTTTTTCTTTTATGTACTAAATAAATGTTTCCTTTTTTGATAACTTTTCTTGTAAAAACACTTCTAAAAATCCAAAGGGCGCCCTGCAAATCGAAAGCAAATGCTAAGCCGATGCACAAGAGTGGGTTGTTACTATTTTGGCAAAAAGATCGCTTTTAAATCATGTCTCATCGAGACTAACATGTCTGACAGATTTTAGAGATACGTAATCCGGTTGTGGATATTGGACACGTGTGTGCCTTTTTTGTGGGTTCTGAATTTAATTAACATTTGCAAACTAAGAATATATTTTAAAATTTCCATGAGTTTATGTACAGGGTTACTTGGAACCGGACGTATCCCCATCAAGAACAGACTGGGGAGCTCTAATGCAACAAATTTAACCCCCTAAATGTATAGCCCAAAGTTAACGGTTTTCGATTTATATTTAACTTTGTGATTTTTAAAAAAGTATCAACTTTTACCCCTTTTTGACATAATTGAAAAAAAATGGGTGGTAAAATATTATTAAACATATTTTTTGTAAGTAGAAGACTTAGCAACAAAACAAAATAACCCCTAAGCATTGATTTATTTGTACTTAAAAAAGTTTTTTTATACTTAAATTAACGTCACTCGAGTTAAAATGCTACGCAGCTTAAAACATCACTATAAAGCTAAACGTAAGAAAAAATTAAGAAACGAGCTATTGACAAGCGTACCTAAAGATACTTGAAATAATTTAATGTTTCAATATGATGGATGCCCAGCTTATTACCGCATTAGTGTTAGGCAGTGGCTAGATGCCAATAACCCTAACAGGTGGATAGGCAGAGGTGGACCAGTGCCAGCGTTAATTTATTCAAATAAATCAAAAATTTGTTTATTTATAACCGTCACTTATTAAGCATTTATTGATATGTTTAGGGGTTATTATGTTTTGTTGCTAAGTCCTCTACTAATAAAAAATATGTTTAAAAATATTTTTTAAATTATGTCAAAAAGAGGTAAAACTTAAAACATTTTCAAAGATCACAAAGTTAAATATAAATCGAAAACCGTTAACACCAGGGATCGAGTTCAGGTTCACCTCGAGTAAACAGAATTGAAGGCGAGCGCCCGGACACTGAGCTACCACGGCTCTCTATAGTCTTCTCATCATCATAAATCAGTACAGAACTAACTTATACACATGTAGGTTTTCTTAAGCAAAATGCACAAACTTTCAATAACAAAAAATGTATGCAGAGAGTTGGACCATGAGTTATTACAAAATCTTACTTAAAACGTCATTTTGTCGAAATCAATTTTATGCAATGGTTACATTTTGGCATAACTCGGTCCATATAAGATAAATTATACATACGTGTAAGATGACATTGTTTCATGTGAATATAAAACGTTTTAGGTTTAAATTTCTATTCTACATAAACTGTAAGCTGTATACCCACAATACCCACGCTTAAAATATTTCTATATTTGAAGAAGTAATAGAATTAATTTGGGCGAACTTCTTTTGAGCCGAGCAAATTGCTCATTTTTTGGAAATTAAAGTCTTAGATAAAGGATTTGTCTAGATGGAATAACTAGGCTGCGATCGCGTTGAACAAAGCGGCGTTGGTCTAAGTTTGAAGGAATTGAAGCACAGATCGGTCATTTAGTATTGAAGAAACCCAAGTTTAATTCTTATTAAAAATAACTAAAATGCAATATTCTACCTTACGCTACTAACGTTATTATACCTTTATTTTTTTCTATCTTCGGTTCTATTTAAGGTAATCGTTTCGTTTTAGTTCAAGAACACTTCCGGAAACGATGACGTTTTGTTTACCTGAATTCATTTGATTGAAGCGAAGCTAGATGTTCACAGAGCCCCCTCCGACCAGGTTCCCGCCTTGTCGTGGCGGGGGTGCTTAGTAGTCACGGGGTGATACTATCCGCGGTGTAGCTAAGAGGAGCCCAAGGCTGGCCGGTGAGGAACAATCGGTTGAGAGAGCCTCTCGAGAGGGGCTCGTGGAGTCCACCTTCGACGCGAGTTTGAAGGGTTTCGCGTCCAGGTGGATGGTGGATGCCTCGCCCCAGGTGGCCCTAAACTTTTGGCCACTGTCCTCTAGCCTCTGCCACCAAGAGGGAGTCGCTAGGGAAGAGGAGATCAAGGAAGTTGGTAGAGTAGGAGTCGTAGGAGCACTCTGGGAGACTTCTTGCTCCTTAGCACTTACCCTCCTGGTTACCAAAGCAGCGCCTTACCCTCGGGGTTTGTCGCCCACAACAAAGAGGCCGTGTAGAAAGGCGCCCTCGTTGGTCCTTGGCGCTTTGCCTGGAGGAAAAGAGAAGATGTCCCTAGTCTGCTGCTTAGCCGGCCAGCGCTTCGCCCACTTCCGCAGCAGATTGCCTTTCCGTGGCCCTCCCGATATTCGCCGAGGTGGAGGTTTTAGTCAGTGAGAGACCAATATAACCCCTATTGGTCCTGCAGGATGAGTATGCGTCTTTTGCATTTCCTTCATCTATTTTGGTTTTAAAAACAAACTACTCCGATGTTTTTTAAAAAAATCTGTAGGACCATTGTGGGAGTGTGGGTACAGTACACTTCTACAATGGTTCTACAGAATTTTTAAAAAGTGGAGGACCAGATAAAAAAATATTTTTTCAAATGAGTTCTTATTCAAATGAGAGTGAGAAGTTGTGAGGACATGTGCGAACATTTCCAAATTTGTTATTTTTATTTAAAAAGAAACTAATGAATAGATTTTCTTAAAAATTTTATAAGACTACATTTTTCTTCAATGTTATCTACGAAGAATGCTTTATCACATAAAAAATAATTTTTGAAATTGGTTATAATATATGTATTGGTAATACGCGTAAAAATACATAAAATCAATTTTGTTATTTTATGGGACCATTCCGGAAAAGTACCCAATAAGATAAAAAGGAATTTTTAAAATCGGTTCATAAATGACGGAGATATGCGCGAACATACAAAAAAAAATAAACATTCCGATTGAGAAAATCCTCATTTTTTTGAGTCGGTTAAAAAACAAACAATCAACTGAATGGAGAATCTCCTTTTATCCAATTCAATACAACTGAACATGCGCACCCATTTCAAAATTTTGGCGAGAGTAAATACAATTGATTAGTTTTTGTGTGTAAAAAGAGAAGATTTAAAGGTCAACCATAGATGAACTTTGCTTTTTACACGTTTCGTTAGCTCGGCTGTGGGAAATAACTTATTCATGCATGTGGTGCTTCAACAAAATTATATATTATTCAGCATTTTAAATCTTGAGTGGCGATATCGAATTCATCTCGAATATCATTTACCGAATATTTTATTTAAACATTATAAAAAAACTTTTTTATTACCATGTGATGCTCTCATTTGTAAGCTATCGTGTTTTAGCTAATTTAAATATTTATATGTAATTTAACGACGACATACATATTTAAGTAATAATATGTATAATATTGAATTATTATCAAACATTTATTCGCTAACATTTAAAACTCTAAATGACCTTGACCTTGAACTTGACGCTCCACAGCTCAAATAGGGAACAGAATTAAAACTTTCATAACTTATATATATATCTTGCATTTTTGCATATTTGATTTTAAAATTTAAGTTTTTTAGAGCATTAGACCCTTTTAAAAGGAATTAGGTTCACAAATAAGCAATATTCAGTTGGAATTTTGATTTATTCTTAAATGTGGTTCCGTTTACATAATTATATTTGTTGATCGTATCCAGGAAATACTACGTTGGCATTCAAGGTTATTCACTCTTGAATCTTGTTCATTTGTCTTCGTTCATTATGCTTGAAAAATAACGAAAATTTATTATATTATAGTTTTTTTTAAGGATCTATACACATTTCAAAACAATATTATTTTACGAGGTTACGATGATAGAAAGGATAAGTTAGGATATAGGTTAAGATAGATAGGCTAGGCTGACATTCTGATATCTCTGTCAGTCTTTGGTTCCGAAATTAACCATTTTCTTTTAATTTATAACTGTGATACTTGTAAAACTTTATTTTACAAATGATTGCAATTAATAGAAACATATATGACCAAAAATTAACGTTATTAAATCTCAATCAGCTCACCATGATATGTGCTATCTCGACTGACAAGCCTCGTCGCGCATCACAAGGTAAATATTCCCGACCGGTTGGCGTGGTTCGACGGATCTGCGGCTGGTGAAAGAATAGGATGATAGTGACTAAGTGAACCGTAAAAAACGTCCGATAATTGCGCGATAATTTATGCACTGACATTTTCCCCCTACAACCCAAGGCGCCCTCGCAAACGGGTTGTTAATTCCTTTTTGGCCTACCACGTTTGCGCATCTCCTTCAGCGTAGTTGTACGTCGCCAATGAATGGAGTCAATTGAAAGACATGGTATTTTCCTAAAATGTCCCCACTAACTTACTCTTTCTAAAATGTACGTGGTCGCAATTGAAGCTTCACGTACTTCGTAGGGCCCGTCGCGTCTGGATATAAACTTAGGTGTCTGGATTTGCCTTCGGATTGTATTTTTGCGTAAGAAACTGAGTAATACCGAACGCATTGCATATCTGTTACATTAACTTGCTGGAAAATTGCACGCCTTTGTCGCTAAGAACTCATCTGGGCACTCCATACCGCCGGAAGATTTCAATGGTCAGTGTTTAAACACAGGAAAGCAAACAACTCAACCCAACGTATACACACGTCTTTGACAATTAGTATCCATTTGTTTTTTCAGTTGTTTAGTTTCGTTCGGGGTCCAAAGAGATCAACGGCAGTAGACCAGCGGGTTTACTTTTGTCGATTCTGTACCTTTGACAGGGCACACATTTCATAAGGTAGTTCGCCACATACTGTCGTATTCTAGGTAAGTAAAACTTTGTGTTCAACTGCAGCAGCGTCCTCTTAACTTCAAAATGTCCAGCTTTGTTATAACAATCATTTAGTATCTTCTCACGCTCATGTGATGGTACCACAAAGCTCTGGTCCGTACCCGTGTAAAGTTCCATAAGACATGACGAGTCCACGGTCTGCCCAGCCTCCTCATAAACGGATCGTTGGAGACTCCCAAATGTTCTATTATCTTCAGCAACTCAGGATGTTTGACCTGGTTTGCTCGAACATTTCATTGACTTCTCGATTATAGTTTATTTAAATAAAGCATAGGTCACGATCTGCTTCCTTTGAACCCGGCGGGTGTGATAATGTATCAGGTATGGCATTGAATCTGCCGGGTGTGTATACAATTTTCAGGTTATATTCCTGCAACGTCAATGACCATCTTGCAAGCCACTCGCTAGGAGATTTAGCGCTCATGAGCCAGCGCAGAGGTTGGTGGTCAAACTTAACCACACCTTTATAAAGTTGGGATAAAATAAAGTATGCATGACTTTTGGGGATGCCGGATAGCCATGTTTACCCTTTTCTTTTTCTATTCCTATCCTCTCCAAATCCTTAATCCCGACCCGATACAATAAACCTGTTATATCCAATATCCCAGGTTGACAACGCACTCGCAACTCTCTGAATGTTACGAGTGTCTATGGGTGACGGGACCATCAGGTGAACCGTCTGCTCGTTTGTCTTCCTTTCCATAAAAAAAAACAATGGTTGATCCGCTAATGGATCCGCGAAATTTCTGAACTGTCCAAACTGCTGCAAGAGCTTCCCCTTAAGTTATTGTATAATTTCTTTCAGCGTTAATTTGCAACAGACTGCGAACGTGCATCCTCAGTATAAACTACTTGCACTCATCGGCCTGACGAGTAGCTGCTTTATATTATCATTTCTAAGACTTACGCGAATATTTGACATTTTAAAATTAAACAACTTTACGGATTTTATCACGCGGTTTATTTTTAAATTTTCAATCACCCGACGTTTCAAACCCTTTACAGCGTTTATGGTCACGGGTAGGACTTTAATTTAAAAAAAATAAAAAGGTTTCATGTTGTCATAAAACGTCTGACCCACTAAATGTGTTTAGGAAAGTTTTTAAATGTTTGGCTTTCTGTGGGGGTGACATGTTTGATATGTCGGCCGTCTTTTCGGGATCCGCTTAAATTCCACCTAGAACAATAACATGCCCAAGAAATTGGACAGAACCACGAACAAAATAACTTTTGCCCCGGTTAATGCGGAGGTTAAACATCTCCTGTCAGTCAAATGTCTCCGAAAGGATGATAATATCACCCAGATATGGCAAAAACGTCACATCAGATGGAGTTTTTCCAGATTTGAATCGATCTATTAATTTAGAGGAGGTAGCTCTAGCTAAGTGTCTAGCGGTGTCACGAAGTCGGTCTTGTCGGGATCCTTAGGTCCCACACTAATTTGAAAATAGCTAGATCTTAGATTGCAGGTGGTCATAAAGTTAGTGGTTTTCGCCACACGAAGACGTCTTCTATGCGCGAAAGCGGATACCGATTAGGTTCGGTCACTGCGTTAATTTCCGGTAATCTATACCTAGGTTAACTCCGCCGTTCTTCTTCTTTGCCAGTACAAGATTCACCACCCACGGTTCACATTCTTCAATCACAGCAGCATTAAAAAGTTTTTCTATCTCATGCTGCAGCACTTCTTTCTTTTTCTGCGACAATATGTATGATGTATGGTGACGAAGAAATAGGCTGCTGCTTTTCACTTACCTTGATAAACAGTATATGCCATGGGTGGGTTCTCGGTGGCAAAACCGTCGGATCTTCGCATTAACAGCCCATTCAACTGGGTCCTCTTGAGATACTTTTTGACAAAGGATTAAATGGTTAGTGTGAAAGAGTGTCTCTCCATTTCATAAAAGTGCGACAAGAACAGAACAGTCCTAGTGTTCCAATGTACAAAAACTAGTCGTTTATGATAAAGAAATAAATTAATAATTAATAACTTTTAACAAAAAATTAAACAGCCGAAAAACTGAAAAGCAAAAAATAATAAAACTCTTTTATTTAATCTTAATAACAACAAGTAAATTCTTAAGCTGATATAAGTATACTCAAGTAATTTTGAGTGGGCGCCAAACATTTCTTGGAATGATAATGTTTATCGCTCTTATTTTTCTTAAATTTAAGGTAATTTAGTAGTCTTTGTTCTTTGATTGTTTGTCGTAAAAAAATACCAAAAATCGGACAACTCTGTAAAAAGTTTTGCGCGGTCTTTCATTAGAATCAGCCAGTGAACAATCAATCAACTCCTGTTTTCTTACCTTCAGGGTTGGAATATTTTTTCCAGATTTATATAGGAGTAATTTCGAAGTATACCCTATCTAATAAAAAAGAACAACCAAAATCGGACAACTTTGTTAAAAAATTCCATCAATAATCCCTTGTTTTCTTCCCTTAAGGGTTGGAATATTTTTTCCAAATGTATATGGGACCACCATCGCCTCTCCAAAATCGGACTACTGGGTAAAAAAAACAAAAAATATACACGTTGAATTGAGAACCTCCTCCTTTTTTTCGTCGGTTAAAAATAAGGTTAATTTGATGAAATTTTCATCTTGAAAACTATTATAAAACCAAAACTAAAGGTCAAACAGTAAAGTGTTTTACCTCATTTGAATCAACATTAAATCAGCAAGTTTTTTTTAAATATGTTCTCAAAGTGAGAAGTAATTTTTTGTAACGCTACAAAATTTAGGAAAAAAAATCGCTCCTTCTTAAATTTGCACAATTACAATTTTGGTAGTATTGATACATTATCGAGTTTTTGTTTATTTCTTTTTAATGAATTTAATTTTTATTGATTAAATTGTAAAAAAAATTGGTAGTTTGATTGGAAAAAACAAATCTAGGCGTCCGCGAAATCAGTTTCGCGAGGTCCCTTATGGTCCCCAAAAAACAGAGGATGTTATCAATTGGATGTGTTTGAAGTATGTTCGGGTATTATTCCCTTATTTAAGAATAGAATATATAAATTGAAGACTCTATTTAGAAAGTGTATGCTTCTAGATTAGTCCCATAAAAATTTCAAAAAAATTGGTCTACTACTCAGTTTTTTAAATCAAAATAACTTATAGTTTCGTCATGTCTGTCCGAAGTTTCTGCACCGATTGTCATGAAAATTGGAGGAGATATGTGTATTAAACAAAAGATCAACCGCCCACTCTCCTTTTAACTTTTGAAATATTATTAAAATAATTCTGAAAAAAAAATGTGCTATATACCTCTAAGTAAATACTTTCAACTAAAGCTATAGCGGACTATCATACATAGTTATATTTATACAACTCGACAAACATATGTATTTACAGTTATCTTAACAAAATGTATCGAGTCAACCGCAAAATGAAATTAGTTGTCAAGCGGTCGGACACACCATCGGATGGCTACGGAACCCTTTCATGTGCGTGCCCGATACGCTCTTGGTCGGTTTTTGTATGAAAACAATCAATTTTTAACGTTTACTTGTCTGCTAGTCAAAGAGTAATCGTTAAAAATTTTATGAGCTGAATGACATAATTATTATAATTAAACGATGGTAAAAGTTGAGTAAACAAACATCAATTAAAATGACCAAAATTTTTGGATTTATCCTCACAGCAGGTAACAACAGCCGAATTTTCACCTTTAATTGAAATTAAAAAGTTCTGCATATAGTTCGAAAATTCTGTTCGTCCCTGTTACCACCTTCCTAAGTATTAGCACGCCAATCATAATAATGCTAAAGAAAGGTCCTGTTTTGATATTGATATACGAGGGGTGGCTGACAAGTATTATTTTCACTTTTTATTAATTTTATCTGATTTGATCCTCAATGTGCGTATCATCTCTATGCCGATGACTTGCAATTTTATGCCCAGGCAACTATTGATGATCTGCCGGACGCCTTTGCACAACTTCAGTAGTGTAACCTGTTCATCAACGACGTTCTATGCGAGTACTAACCACTCTTTATTCTTATCTTAATGGCCTCTCCAACCCGTTCTATAAATATTCCAAAGATTTCTTTTGAAAATGCTTTTCTACGGTTTTCATTTCAATGCTGCTCCCCAATATGCCACGTCTTTTTTGTACGACTGCCTCACTTGCCTAACCCAATAAATTAGCATAGTACTGTCAATTTATTATAGTCCTTTTAGGCAAGAAATCAATTAATAAAACTTTTTCGCTATCCTAGAAAATAGTTACCATAATTTTAGATACCGACTTTTCCACTTTAAACTTCTTTGGTGGCCTTTCTTCCTTTGTAATCCACTGCCTTGAATCTTGTTTCGATTCGGGATGATAATAACGAATCCAAATTTCATCTACGGTCACAAATTTCGTCCAAATTACTCTGACATAAATGTAAAAAAAAATCACAGCTCGCCAATCGGTGCTGTTTGTCAAGCGGTTTGAGTATTCTCGGTACTCAACGCGCACAATGTTTTTTATGCAAATGTTGATGTAATAATATCTTTACTAATTTGTAGCTCTTTTGCCATCTATCCGTTTAGTTCTACCATAGGCTTGTATTATTTTTTCTACTATTTGAACATTTTCTTCGGTCACCCGACGGTCCGGGCAAGGATCGTTTTTCAGCTCTCTCCTCTTTGTTAAAACAGCCAAGCTCATTTTTTTACTGTCGCATAAAATTTCCCAGAAACCGACGACATTTATTAAAAACTTTCTTTAGGTGAATTTCCTTTTTTCACTAAGAATTCGAATTTCACTGCGCGGTGCTCGAAATTACAAGAGTTTTGAGAACGTTAATTTTCGTTGACATGGTGTTGTTGTTTGCTCTAGGGATGAAGGGTTAACGAACCAAATAAAAACTGGTATTATTTATAGTACCGATTAGTCAGGCAAGTGGTGTTATCAGTAACGAGATGATGAGTCATTGCTAAGTACCTTAGGTCTCGAACTTATCAACCGCTTCTCATAGTTTTAAATAATTGATATTATAAATGAAAGCTAACGTTTAAAATATTCATTGACCGTTAAAAAACTATGCAACATTTCTAAAGTTTCATTTCATTACACAGATTCATTAATATGTTCAAAATCGAACATTCGTTTATTATTTGTTATTATTTTTTTTCTAAAATCCACACAGCTTTTACCTGCAAATATTAAAACCTATGCAACACTTTTTTTTCAATTCTGTATTACGGACCTTTTGGGTCTTAGAACTAAATTTATGTAAAGTATTAATTTTTAGTTCGCTTTAACCGATGTCAATATTATACTTATAATAATGTATTGCCATAATAAATTCAAATGTGAATGTTTAGTTCAAAAATGCTTCAAAGATACTCGCAAGTATTAAGAAAGATAAGTAAGATAAATTTTATTTCCGACGCATTCTCTGACATGATTAAAATATCTCTTTAACTGTTTGGTTTAATATATGTTTGAAAATAATCTTGATGAGTAAGTTAACGGCATTGAATTTGAATTCGTTTCATTATAGGGTCATCCAGTACCCATAAATAGGTTTTGTTCTGTTACTTTCATTATATATCATGGTTTCGTACTGTGTAATTTATTCGGACTAATACAACTTTACGGATTTTATCGTAATAAAATCCGTAAAGTTGTATTATTTAAAAATGTCTAATATCGCGTTAGTCTCAAAAACAAAATTATTCGGACTATGCCTGACTATTTAGAGACTTTTTGAATTGTATACGCGCGTACAGAAACAATTACGAACTATGCATGACTAAATTTTAAATAACTTTTGCGAGGCCCATTTAGGCGCGAGGCCGTCGGCGGTTGCCGACGTCGCCGACGCCTAACACCACCACCCCTACCTACGCTATCTACGAATTCTTTTAAGTACTATTTCGATTTTCACTATTGTTTATTGGAGACTTTGGACTACTGGTATGACCTCACTTTGGGACAAAACAATATTATTATTACAGACCTATAGGGCAAGACTCTGCTTAGACGAACTGCCAACTTTTACCAGGTGGTATAGCATAACATCTTTCCACAGCTTTAGTACGAGTTTAGAAGTACCACTGCCCTTTTAAAAGTCGTCATAAAATAAAGTATGCATGACTTTTGGGAATGCCGGATGGCCATGTCTACCCTTTTCTTTTCGCACTCCAAATCCTTAATCCCGATCTCATCCTATCGAATAAACCTATTCTATTCAATTTTCTAGGTTGACTTCACTTACCATCAGGTTGAATCACTTACCATCAGGTGAATCGTCTGCTCCTTCGCTCTTCCTTTGCATAAAAAAAATAAACTTCCTATGGCCTATTAAAACGATGTTTTTTTTGATCGCTGCTTAAACTGAAAACTCTATAGCTTATGGCGCAAGAGCATTTTGCAAACATAAATGCGAAATACATAAACACCCAGATATAAAACAATTATCCAGCCATTAAGTAGGCCGCACCAAAATTCAATAATAATCATCAATAATCAAGGGCATTTAGCCCACGTCTCGCGACGCCGAAGCAAACGGCTTAGCAACTATGCCAGTCATTATCTATATTTGTCGTAGTCCAGGGAAAGTTTAAACGGTGAGAAAATATAGAAGAAGAATAAAAATATGGAAATAGGAGGAAGATAATAAAAAGTACAGTTGCATTTCCCATACAAACTGTTATTACCTGTCAAATATTTAACATTCATCCCGTCGGTTCCGTAAACTCAGGACTTCTCAAATTGAAAATATGATATTTCATGTTAAATAAAGGTTTCGAATCGACAACATATATTCATAACAATCGGATTACTCCAAATTAATCTTCTTCTTCTTCTTCTTCTTGTTTTATTTTAAATGCCTCTACCAAGAATGTCTCGGTGATTCTGCCAATGTCAGCGTTGAATAAAGCAGCTGTTAAGTAAAAAAAAAAAGGGCAACGGAACACCGGTAGAAGCGGCTAATGTCCAGTTAGTGAACCGTCCTATTTTACGTTTCCGTTTTATTTACAATTAAAGAATAAAACGTTAAAGATAATGTTGTTAGCAGACAAGAAAATCATCCTTCAGAAATGACATTGACACATTTTTTTTAGGCAACAAAGCAAAAAACGTGTAAACATTCAGCCTACGCTTTACTTCAAATAAAAAACCGGTAAAAACAATTAGAATGCGATGTATCAATATCGTAACCAGATGCATTTAAGGGTTAATGAAACAAAAAAAGAGAGGCAATCACTTTATTAAATCATAACTAATATAACCACTTATTCTGAACACCAGCCTAAATTTAAATAAAAAATATAAATAATTCTTAAATAAATCCGCATTACCATATCATAAATAAACAGCGACTAATAAATCTGCTTTTGTCATATTTTATATTTAATATACACTAAAAATATTGGTAGAAGGCAACAGGGCGATTCACATTTTAATATTGCTTATAGTTTTAGTCTAAATTCGCATAATTTTAGGACTTTTTCCCATGTGAACGAAATTATGTAATAAAATTTTTTTTAAATAAATATATGTATTAACTTAAATACCGGAAATTTCATTGTTTAAAAAACAAATAAATATTTATAATTAAAAAATCCCGGTATTAATTTAGCGCTTTTTAAGAATTGTTATTTATTATTATTAGATTAGCATTATGTATAACAACTGTTGTATTTATCAAAATTTAAATATTTTAGTTTTAAATACTAATATATTAAAAAATGTGAATATTCTATTTTATAATCACTGTCATTCCGACTCTAGAAGTTGTCTAATTTATGGGACCTAGTCTTTTATTCGATGGTAAATTACCTGCCACCAGGCTTATTGGGTAGGTAAAATAATAAATAATATTCAGACACAAAAAATTATTTAAGACCCCATCATTTTATTTGACTTTAAAAGTAATTTAAAACTGGTATTATTTGTAACCTTGTAATATGTCAAGAAATAGCAAAACAAGATGAATTGAATTTATTATATATTCTTCGTAAATAAAGAAAATCCACTATCTGTTTTTATGATGTCCAGGCAAACAACAGTAACACGGCATAATCAATAGGCAGTTTAAAAAAATATTGATCTAAATATTTTTGGTGCTCACGATATTTATCAATAAAAGTTCTACTGATTTTAGTCAAATTACTATATAAATAAATGTTTTATTTCATTATTCATTCAATATTCGCTGCAATTAGACAATCATACTACTCTTTCAGTTACTTTTAATTAACATGTCACCAGTACTATACTATTGTATTTTAAATTAAAACGTACATGAACAACTTATATAGAGCATCAGAAGTAAACATTATATATGTCCTATATGTGAAAGGATTTAAATAAAAAATTAAATATAACTGTGAGTCAGTTATTACAGTTAAGAGAAAGGCTAAAAGTAAATTTATGTACACCATACAATATTGTATAAAACATATGTTTAGCTGAAAAAACAATCAATTGTTAATTTTATGAAGACTGAAACATTGCAAAATTTTGACAAAAGTTTAAATTTCAAAAAAAAAATTATACAGCGTAACTGGTGAATCATTTTTCATTTCATTTTTAATACTTTAAGCCGTTATGTGTAGGAATCATATATAAAGAATAAAAATATTATTGAAATACATATTAGATTTACCACTGAGTAAACATAATCTAAAATTTAAAAAATAGTTCCTCCGAGCGGGCAAGGCGTGTTGTTGATCACAGCTGATCACAGCCGCCCCCTATTTTATTACACAATTATGATGGCATCGAGTACCGAGTGCTTTCCTTTAATATTATCACAATAGACTCACCAGTCACCCGTATAATCACATCATTATAATGAATACATACACTAAGATAAGTGAGTTAATCTTTCAATATTGACAAGCTCAAATATAAAATAAATGTATGATTTATATATTTTATAAATAAATTTTTACATTGACTTATTCAGAAATAATATAATAAAATCCTTAGGTAATTTTATTAAAAACTTAAAATAAATTACAACATTTATTTTACCATTTTCTTCATTTGTATTTAATTTGGACTGAGGTTTTAATAACAGTCTATTAATATAAAGCAGTATAGGTGTAGATTATTTTTTTTAATGAAAATAATTGAATTTTAGTGGGACAACTTTAGTATATTGCCTAAAGCCTTTTCTGTAATGAACACAATTGACTACAATAAATATGAACAGGGCAGTGTACATTATATTTTTCATGATTATATTTCTTATATTTGTAAGAAAATATAGCCCATAAAAAATGTTTAATTGAAAATTATGTATTTTAAATTACTATTGATGAGAATGGTATTTTATGCCATAGCTGTGTAACGAAATTCGAAAACAAATTTATTAATAGTAACTAATGGAAATATTAATTATGTCTGTAATCACTTTGTTAATTTGTTGTAATAAGCAACAAAGCAATTTTAATGCAAGCAACATGTTTTTAACCGGTAATAAAATTTGTTGAATATTATATAATTTTATGCCTTGAACTATTTATTATATAAAGTGTTTAAGCTGAGCTATGATATTTGCAAATATTACCCTTACTGTAATTTATAGCGTACTATAAATCAATATCAAATTCAAAGTGAATGTAGTTAATAGAATCAGGCGTTACTTTGCGGTAGTCCATAGTATACAATTCTATTAGGCTGTTTTATTAGCAATATTCCGCGAAAAAACCCCCTTAAAAAGTTGACTGAGCGAACGCTGTTCGTAGAGGCAACATCCTCCAAGGAGGATGCTTCGGTGTCGAGCGAAACGTGCGTCGAGTGTGAGGGTAACAACCGGCTTGCTGGCGTGGAATTCTGCATGGTCATGCTAACATTATCGCTTGATGGTGGTTTTGTCTGCATGATCGAACACGAGAGCGCACGCACAAGCAGTGTGGGAAAGGTCACATATTTGCTTGCAGATTGTAAGGGGGTTCTTTCGTGGAATATTGCTAATATAACAGTCTAATAGAATTGTATCAAAGTGAAAAGTAATAATAGTAATGCATTTATTTCAAATATTTTGAATATTATATTACGTCATAAACGTAATTAACATAATTTTTAATGTATAATTTGAGATTGAAGAGAACGCTGTGTTGTATATTTAAACAAATTTGCAAACTAAGATTTTACACATTTATATTTTACTAATTTGTATTTTGTCATAAATAATAAATCTAGATACAA
>JAOCPS010099565.1:0-15596 GCA_025505425.1 Graphium colonna | reverse complement strand
CATATATGTATATATTAATATTAATGTCGCAAGAACTAATTTAAAACATGTTCTACTAAGTAGGTAGGGAGCACGCGCCTGGAATGAAGCAAGCTTTTCTGATAATTCAAAAGATATTGTTTTACTTTAAATTTAAAATTAGCTATATTTCTTAGGTCTCTTAAAAGTGGAGGTATGTTGTTCCAGCATTTAGACGCGGCGTACCTAAAGCTTCCCTTGAATGAAGCTGAATGGTGTTTAGGAATGCACAGTACCGACTTTTTTTTAGCTCTTGACCGATCACTACTCAGCCATTCAAATTTGCGGTACAGATAGATTAGGCGACCTGTTTTAAAAGCCCCATATAATAGGGTTGAAAGATGAAGTTCCCTGCGTAGACTCATTTTTAACATTCTGGGATCATTCATAAAAGAGGTGACATGTGTATGTGGCGGTATGTTGAAACAAAAGCGCGCACATGCATTTTGGACGCGCTGAATCAGCCGTTCCGTTCTTGCTAATAATCGAGGCCCATAAATAGTGTCTGCATAATTGAGCCTCAATACCAGAGAATCACATAATTTAACACGTAAGCGCTTACTCAGGTAATCACGAACCCTATATAAAATTTTCAATCTATGAAAGCAGTTACGCACACTTTTGAGGACGTGATTTTCAAAACGCATTTCATTGTCCAGGGTGATACTTAAGTTGCGCGCTTCTTTAACCATTTCAATGGGGTTGCCATTTATTTTGACAATAGCATCATATGCAAGAACTCTTCTAGATCGCATTTTAGTTTCAAGTACAATAAATTTGAATTTAAAATCAAACTATTTTTGCAAGACCATTCGCTAATTGTATCCAAGTCACTGTTTAAATTTTGCACAACCACGTCTGTATTTTCTGGTCTGGTACTAATGTAAAGCTGTAAATCATCGGCGTAAATTTGTAATTTACAATACTTTATATTGTTAACTACATCTGCAGTGCATACCATAAACAGAATAGGTCCTAGGATTGAACCCTGCGGAACACCCCTATCAATGGCTCTCAAGCAACCCCAAAAGCCATGCATACTTTAAACACAAATTTGTCAATCTAAATCAAATAAACTGAAAATACTAAAACTGGACTTACTCTTTATATATTAGATATAATTGTATGTTATCAAGTAGCTTAAGTAAACATATAAATGCTTACAATATTTGTTCTTTGTCATTTGCTATTCTTTAGCTTTAGACCCCATGCAGGAGTATAAAGGATAACGTAATCTACAAGGAAAGAAAGTTTACATTGGACAAGACAAAATTTTTTTAAAGCTTTTTAAGACATAATGTTTTAACTTGCTGTTATTCGCGGTTTCACACTCATAATATTTTTTTTAGGATTAAAGTAATTTTCCAACAAAATCTAAACCATTTTAAACTAGTAACATATTCATTATGTTTGTTTAAAGTTTTATAAGGTACGTAGAAAAAGCTTTTGTGAAAGTACTACAGCTTACAAATACTGAAGGTAGGAAACGTTTTCTGCTCTTTGACATCATATCGCTGTTGAATATTTACCATATTACATGACTATGGTGAAGCCCAAAGGGGCGTTAGTATTTTTAATTGTATTTTACTATGCATATTCATCTGGTTTTTCGTAAAATTTAAACTACTCATCATAATTTAATATAAATAATACATCACCACTTTAATAGGTGGTAGAACATAACATTTTCATACAACTGTTGCTGCACTTCTACAGCCATGCCCTCACAGCAAACCACTGCCCTAAATAAAATTCAGAATAAATGAAAGCACATTTTTTATTTCTTGCTCTTTACCCCTCATACTACTTAGTTCTTGTCGGAAAATCTCATTAATGATGAATAATTTGGATTGCAAATCTTAGGAATGAAAACAAGCTTTTTGCTACGCACTTTTGTAAATAATAAAAAAAAATATTAATTTAAAAATTACTTTATATTTCTTAATTAAAATTATGTTTTCACGCCATTTTTGCGTAATCCGATGGAATTTCTTAAGTGTCTTTCATTATCGCTTTAATTTTACAAATATCAATATACAGGCGACTATGACAGAGTTATCCTGAAATCATGTAGGAAATGTTATCTTTAAAGACATTGAAGACAGCAGATATTCAAATATCTAATTTAAAAACAAGTGAAACGAAATCTTATTGGCTTGCTTGCAGCAGTAGTAAAATAAAGATTTCTTATGAAATATACTGTTTATTATTAATAAGATTTGTATAAGTATAGACAGTACATTGATATGTATTCTATTGCCATATATTTGAAGAGTATAATAACCGAAAATTAATATAAAAATAATAATTGTAAATAAGTCCTTACACAAATAATTAAAAAAAAACATTGTTAGATGTATACTTTCGCATTGAAATAAGCGCGTATCTTTAAGCTGGACGAGATTATAACTGGTGCAAAAATAAATCCTCTTATAACCGACGCCAAGCTCAAGGAATTGTTTGCTTCAGAATCTAGTCACAAAATAGAATGAAGTTCACGACTTATCTGTAACAATATAAAACTGCCTCTGCATTTTCGTTGACGATAAGTATGTGCAATGATTAGCAAAATCTTCGTTCACAGTTCTCGTGGGTGATCAATAGATTTGTGACAGCTGACTCGAATTGATGAGAAGTTGGGTTAATATTTCTATTCCCATGGCTTCTTATTGCACCAGAAAAAAATACAAAGTGATCTAATTGGTAAAAGGTGCCGCAACCACACGGACGATATGCTAAAAATAACATTTAAAAAATTTCATTTAAAGAATTATTGAAATGTAATCATTTTTACACCACGTTACCTCAATTCACCAGTTGAATTACACTTATCAAAACGAGTAAAAGGATTCCTGCAACACCGGAGGATTAACAAGAGCGTTGCCGGCCTTTTAGATAGGAATACAGTCGTTTCTTGAACGTTCCTAATTCGTAACGGTTTGGAAATACCACTGGCAACATATAATTCCACAAGGAAGTCGTGCGTGACAGGAAATGTCGGCGTAATCCCACGGTTGTGGACTGCCAACCATCAAGGCGGTGTGGGTGGTGTTAAATGGTTTATCACGTAGTATGGTGAGCAAAAGTAGCAGCAGTTATTTATCTGAACAATTCCTGGGAACACTCCTATGTAGGAATACGGTGAAGGACGCAAAGGGACGCCACGTTCCTTTACAAAGCGAAGGTGCCAACAGGGAAGAGCTTGGTTGTCAACAATTCGAGAAGCTTGACGTTGAATGCGGTCAAATGAAAGGAGCTGGTATTGAGGTGCCCTAGCTCAGAGATGAGAGTGGTATTCCATTAGCAGGTGAACTTGCACTTTAAACAGTGGTATAAGTTGGAACGGCTGGAAATACTTCCTCGCTCTGGTGAGGACGCCAAGTTTTTTTGAAGCTAGCTTAGCTTTACCTTCTTAATGACCGCGGAATTGGACGTCACTCAATATATCAACGCCCAGAATTCCGATTGACGCTGTGGCTATCAAGGAAGTGTCTATAAACCGAGGAGACACGAGAAAGGGTTTCTTTTAAGTGGTGAACGCGCAAACTTGTGACTTCTGTGGGCTAAATCGGACTAGATTTAGTCGACCCCGATCCAAGATTTGGCTAAACTAAGTATCGAATTCAGACAGAAGTTTGTTCCGGCACTCGTCGAGCCGGTTCTGAGAAATATTTTCTCGGCTGGTGTACAAGGGGTCAACAGTACTGTTATCTGCATAGAAATGAATGTTACTGATGCACAACAAGGCGTTAATATGCATAAGAAACAGTTTTGGAGATAGCACGCAGCCTTGTGGAACACCAGCATTCACAGGCTTAGTATCAGAGCATCCTCTGTTGACAACGACCTTAATGCTCCGAACTGCGAAAAAGCTGGTTATCCATTCACATAACTTCTTAGAAAAGCCGTTAGATGATATCTTGGAAAGAAGTGCACTGTCTCATACCCGATTTCGTTTCGTCAAAATTAACCGCCAGAGCCTTCCCCTTGCTTTCACTCGCTTCAGCCCATTGATGGGTCAAGTACACAAGTAAATCATCAGCTGACCGACTTTTAAGAAATCCGCATTTTGGTCTTTAATCATGTGGTGATCTTCAAGGTACTTGAGGAGTTGGGTATTAATGATTGTCCCCATCATTTTGGAGAACAAGGAGGTAATGGAGATTGGCCTGCAGATGGACGGATCTGAGCGATCGCCTTTTTTTGGGATGGGGTGCACTAGGGCAATTTTCCAAGATTACAACACCACGCCTGTAGAGTAAGAGTGCTGCAAAAGATGCATTAAAACTACAAACTCTGGAGCACATGTCCTCAGCACAATGGCGAGAATTCCAGCAGACTCATTTGACTTATAGATGTCTAGGGAAAAAAGTGCTTTCCGCACCCAAGCGGAAGTGGACCTCCCGCATAGAATATTGAACAGATTTTGGCAAGAGACCAAAATGCACGGGTGCCTTAAGGTACGCGAATCAATTTCTTGCCAATTTTTCCAATGGGCTCTAACTTTGCTGCTGGAAGAACATTTTTGAAGTACCTAGGGGCAGTAATGTACTTCTTTTTTAGAGCACTTGTATTTACATCACAAGACGCCGCCGCCGTGGCCCTGGCTCGATAGCACTCTTGCTTATGGCGAGAGGCAAGTTGGCAGGAGCGACTGAACAAGGGTTTTGTTGAATGATATAGCTCAATACCCTGGTGCACCACATCGGCGACTGAATTGGAGATAGCGCTCGGAGCATCCTGTGAGAACCAAATCTGCCTACTGGGGTAGGATGCAAAAAAAGGAGCGCATCCCATCCCAATCTGATGGCCTGTTGTGCCATACACGGTGCTGACGTGCAAACAGCGATGGGCACGTAATACGCACCTTACTCCTGATCAAACAATGGTCGGAAGTTCCTAGAGGAGCGTCGATGGAGATCTTATAATAATCCGGGTGAGTGGTTAGCAGAGGGTCCAACAATGAAGGTATATGATCCAACACGTCTGGTATCCGCGTAGGCGAAGAAACCATCTGAGGCAGATTATATGCCACTGCAAAGTCGTGAACAGATCTCCCTGCATAATCAATGCGTAGCCATAACGTGGATAGGCCCTACCTTCAAGCCCACTGAGATGTAGAGACCAGATATCCTCCCTGACGAACACACACCAGCAGGGCACAAAAGAGTGTTCCCCGAGCTGGAGTATTACAATTATTGAAATAAAATTACCAATTAGGATTAAGAAGTAAGAGTGAACGTTTTGGCATTACAATAAGTACTCGGATTCAATCAGAAATTAAAATTGTATAGTGTTTGTTCGTAATATTTGTTTGTATGAATAAAATAAATAATAAGTTCTTGGAGATATCCTTTAGCGAAAGAGACATTTCACATCACCTCCACGAGCGTTGAATTTATTTTTACTAGGGTTAAGCTATCTTCTTTATGAGAGGTAATATGAAATAACCTATTCGACCCTTATAAAATACACATGTCCTTAACTTTTCGAGCTCCCTACCTGAATAACTTTCGTAAATATTGCACGATAAATTAAAATAAATTACTATTATAATGACCTTTCTACATACAACTCTGGTTTCATATTAATGTTGGAAAAGATTAATGTATCTGTACTGCAGGTTAGTTCACACTTAAAGTTATTTTATTTTTTTTATATGTAAAGAAAAAAAGTTCAGTTTGCAGGAAAAATTAGGAAATAATAGAAATAAAATTTACCGCAGTTTAAATTAATATAAAGGAGGAGTGAGGAAAGAAAAAATCAAAAAACCTGTATTAGAAGTACATAAATTTATTTAAAAATAACAACTCCATACACTATCGTGCCCTTTTTGTACATTTAATATAGATAACGTCATCATCTAAAACTTCAAGTTATTTCTTCCTGAAAAAACCGGTCAAGTCAGAGTTTAATTCAAGCACCGAAGTTTCTGTACCGAGACAATGTTTATTTCAATGTTATTAATAATTAACGATTTTCAGATTTTTTCCTTCACTTGTGTCATAACACTGCTTCTAGCCAAACTTCATGATTCTATATTAGCGGTAAGTATCCTCTACATTTTGAATTTATTTGAGAATGTATAGTAAATGTGACATACTCGTAAAATTCTTATAGTCAAAGTTCGATGTATGTTTTTATCTGTTAATCGATAAGCATCACTTTTTCGGATCTACAAAACTTTGGGATTAATCTCAACGCGAAGTTCTTTTTTTAAAATAAAAGGCCTACATACACGAATTTTATTTTCAAAGAGTGTTGTAAATAAACAAACAAACCAAACTATACATAAAATTTGGACGTATTTCATTGGAAAGTAAAAAAAAAACATATGACTTGACTCTGATTTCATTCGGAAGCTACGGGGATACTACCTATGCATAATATTACTATTTATTTGTAATTTAGTCAAAAAACCAGTAAAAGAGTGTGAAAGTAATAATCAATGTACACATCTTCGGTGACATGTAGCTGTTCGTAGTAAATTTCGATGGTCATAACAAAGCAGACATTGTCTGCAAATCGATTACATGACGACTTAATGTCTATATATCAAAAGAATTAATGAAATCTGAAACGAGTTTATCAGGCCCTTCTTTCCATAAAGAATATAGATAGTATTGATCCCCAGATTTGTCAAGTATTGAAAATAATAGAAAAATCTCTCTTCTGAAAATACACGCTAATTGAATTCCCCGTACAAATTTATTACGTTTATATAGCTTTTTCTTTCCTGTTTAATTTGGAATGGGCTGTTCCTTTTAGTCAACGATTAGTGGGTGGAACAAGCTCTTTAATTTAAAATGTGTTCACTTTAATTGGTCGATTTAAACAAAAACGAGGTATAAATATTGTTGCGGAGTAGCACGGGTAAAGCCGTTTATTTGAATTAAGTACGAACTGAGATATATAAGCGGAGAGAGAAGAAGTATGTTAACTCAACTTTTTTTTATATATATGATTTTGATAGAACGTAATTTAAGACATATATACATTAGAACATATATACATTGGTAACTACAGTTATCCTTATGAGATACTTTTCAGAAAATTCAAAGGTTTAATTTTTGGCAATTTAATCTGAAAATAAAAAGACGGACACATGCAATTACAGTACAAATTACAAAGTTATTACAAACACATCGGCAAACATATAAAGAAAATCCTCAGTAAGTTTCTATCTTCAAAACAAACATCTTATTTACCAATATCAGAGCGTTTGGAGCACATGTGGCATTAATTTAATTTGTTACGTTTCACAAACCACACATGTTACATACTTTAACCTAATATTGGTATTGTTTCTTTTCCTTAATTTGTGGATTTCTTGCTTTGTTTAAATTGTCTTAGTTTTTATTGGTGTATTTAATTTAATAAATTATCTAGTCAAATAGACGATTATTTTAAAAATGGCAAGAGTAAATATTATTCCAATTTCAAAAATTCTTAATTCCGCTGAGGAAAATTATTTTGTGTCACTCTCTTTTAATTGGATTATGAAAACGGAAATCGGATTAACTGTATTATTGCAGGCGGATTGACCACCTTCTCTATTCTAACATACTTTTGAGATAGGTTTTTATACTTATAAGGTTATTTTTATACTGACATACGATTAAGGTTGGTAAATCTCCTTATCTTGGTGACAACAAAGTTACAACGTAGGTATTTTAGTAGGTAATCTAATTATTTTTAGAATTTTTACTGTCTTTGTTACTTCTATGTGGATTTTCATTAGGAAACTATTTAAGTAACAAAAAATCTCGTGTAATTGCCTGAAAAGTAAGATCAGTTTGTCTTGCTTGTGGTCTTATCTGCCGTATCAGATATATGCGTATCCTGGCTTTCATATAAAAGAAGCAAAAGTAACCCTATGTATGATCATAAAAATGTTATCAATAAAGGATAAAGAAAACCGAGGGATTTGCAATTTCTTTTAGTTGATACAAACATTTATAAATAAATTATGAATGTTTGGCTGAGAGGTGAATGTGAACGTCTAAAATAATTTGAAAATATGCTTAAGTCAAAATCGAGTAATCGAAATAAAATCTTTTAAATTGAACAATAGTACGGATTTTATGGGGGTCTATTTTTAAATTATAGTTTCCGATTTTTAGAACCCTTTACAGCGTTCATAGTTATGGGTAGGTCTGGGGTGTTTTAATCAATCCTGCATACCATCAGCTTAAATATTATTGTAGCCTGATCTACGCAGTATATACTTGTGATGACTTTAGGCCTTGCAGTGTTGTGCTTATTTCTTGACTTGATTTTATTTATAATTGAAACATCCTCTCTATTGACTAACACTTGGATGTTTCCATAGCCTCGCGTATCCTCCTTGACAGGAACTGGTGTTCTTTTGCGAGGATTATAATGGTTGGGATCTTTCATAGTGTGTACATAAACTGCAAACTTTTTTTGCCTATTACTTTTAATGTAAGCGATGTGTAGAAAATATCGATGAAAGATTGAAAATAAAAAATAAAGATAAAAAAAAAACGCTGACAAATAAAGAATACTCATTTCGCTAAAACTAGCTAGGATCCCACAATATATATTATTTTAATTTTAATAATTTTAATTTTTACTTTTTAATTTAACCTATGCTTATTAAAAAAAGCGGCCAAGTGCGAGTCGGATTCGCCCACCGAGGGCTCCATACAAATCTGTAAATTAAAACTTAAGATTTTCGAAAATTTAATTTTATTTATGCTATAATTAATAACAAACTGAAGTATATTTAATTCAAACTGTTCCAATATTTAAATATTTGTTCTCTAGCATTATATGTTGGAAAGATGTGTTTCTGATCAACTAGATAACTGATTAAATATCAATGAGTAGCGTTATTTTCACAATTCCATATTATAATTATGTACTACAATTCACAATTGCTAGTATCTCTCTTAAAATTTTCGCAATTAAGGCTTCGAGTAAATTTTAATATTCTGTGTGATAATCCTTTGAAAGGATCACATCATCTTATGGCAACCTAATCACGGTTATGTGTAAAAGCTACGTGTACGGAAGAATTCAATATTTAATTAAATATTTTGACATTATTGAAAATTACCGACAGTTTTAGGTTAAAGATCAGGCCTGTGCAGATTGCCTGTATTGCTGTGTGGAATAGTTTTATATGAATCCCGTAAATATGATCTTCCTGAATTAAACATAGGTAGGAAAAAGGAAGTAGGCAAGAAAATTGTATTATTGTAAAACGTTTTCTTTGGAGTTTCAACATAATGATAGCCTTGGTCGCTGCAAGTAATACTTAAAAAAATATTTTATTTCGAACATTTATACATAAAAAAATGATGCAAAATATTGCGAGTTTTTGTAATACAACACGAGATTAGGAGAGTTGTGTATACAACAATTACAAGTGAGAATTATCATTTAAGAAAGAAGTCGTTAACTAAAGTAAAAATAGTAATAAATACACTACAACCGATTTGATACCATTGTAACTTTTGAATAGATTACTTTTAAAAGTATTGTTCTAACAAAATTTGAATAAAGCCTTAATAAGGTAAGTTAAATTTGTGTTATTTTGATAATCAAAACTTCCATACCCAAACTATCAACATTTTTAACTGACTTCAAAAAATTTGGAAGGTTCTCAATTCGGATGATTATGCTTATTATGTATGTTCGCGCGTATCTCCGTCATTAATAAACCGATTTTAAGAATAATTTTTATTTGATAGGGTATTCTTCTGAAATAGTCGCATAAAGTCTTCAGGAAAATCAGTTTCGTAGTTTGTATTTCGAATCAAAGTAACAAACTACTACTTAAAACTAAACTACATAACAACATGTATGAACCTATTTAAAATAAATTCTTTCATTATCTGATATTATATAAAAATGGGCTTCTAATATTCCCAAATGGTCCTACATTTTTTAATAGAAATGGGTTTAATATGTTTTCAGGGTAAAACCTCAAAAGGAAAAAAACGGAACCCTTATAGGATCACTGTGTCTATCAATAATTGATAGAACAGATACTCAAGAACCATTTTCTCAGGAACGCGTAAAGTTATAGAGTTGAAATTTATACCAAATATTTAAATTTACGACCACTTAGAATAATGAAAAAATCAAACTTCTAAGCCGACGCAATAAAAAGATCCAGCCGTCTATGCTGTAAATTTTCTATTTTTTAACGACACGCAAAGGGATCAAAACTTACAGGGTACTTCTCGAGAACTAAGAATCATGAAATTTGGTATAAAGTTACGTCTAATAGCACAATTAAAGGAAAATTTACGAAAACATACATTTTCATTTATATCACATATTTTTTTATTAATAATTTTGAACGAACTACCCATTTTCTCATTAATGCGTAGAGATGTTAAATTGAAATTAGTACTAAATACTCAGGTCTATAATACCTTTAAGCTGTAAAGAATTCAGGTTCTCCGTCAATCAGCAATCAAAAGAAACAGCAGGAATCTAAACCTACAGGGTATTTCCCGTGAACTCAAAATCTTGAAATTTGGTAGAAAGTCTTTATCACAGATTACTATTTCTATTTCTATTTCTATTTCAAATACTCACATCTTTAATATTTTTAATCTGTAACAAAATCAAAGTTCTATGTTAACGCAGGATTACTAAATAATACATAAGGTAATACGCAGGAAAACTTTCTAAATAAAACTCAAGATTCAAAGCTTGGTCGTCAAAAACGTAATAAAGGTTATCGTTCAGAAACATTTTTTCGAATTTCAATGTTCAGTGTGGTACTATTCATACCTTTTTCAGTCACCATTTACAGATCTGGTTCACAATTAATACTTAATTAGTAGTTTCGAACCTGATTTCTAGAAAGTGACAAAAATTTGTATAAAAATAACTTTAATAAAAGGAAACATGTAAGGGTAGTGTAGGTATTTAAGTTATGCTTTTTACATTGTAATGTTATGGATTTCATTTAACAATAAAAACACCATAAGTAATAAAAACCATGATATATTAAAAACGTCAACATTTTCACATCAATATAACGGAGATCTTCTCCGTTTCGAAAATACGCTTTTAAGGCGTTTGAAGTCGATTTTAGTAATTTTCTATAAAAATAAACGTATACAAGAAAGATTAACTAAATAATATATTGCCAAGAAATATAAAATTAGCTGTGCTACTTTTCTCATTTCTTGGTAGTATATTTTTCATCTTTCCTTACAGTTATTTTTATTTCTTAGAACATGAACTTCAAAATAAAACGATCTCCAAGATCTTTTGCAATCACTCCATGAACTATTCTGAACTTATCGCATAACATCGCTGTTGGAGACATATTTGAATAAAATATTACGGCGATATGTGGCTTGGCGCGAGATGCACTGGCAAAGTACATTCATAGCTTGGCAGTTTAAACTCAGCTAATTTAAATTGAACAACTTCACGGACTTTACCGTGGTTTAATATTAATTTCTATCAGCCGTCTTTTTCAGCGTTCACGGGGACGGGTAGGACCAAGATGTTTGAGGTCCTGGTGTCATTAGTCGTTATTGTATACCGTCAGCTTAAATATTATTCTAGTCCGTTCTACCAAATTCAGCTATTTTAAAACTTAAATATAATTTCCTCTATAGAAAAAAAATACTTCCAAATGTATTCGTAAAGGTGGGAGATACCGATAACGATTAAACATATACTGTTTAAAACTATGCTTAATGCTTTATAAATTAATTGTGAATTAAAGTTTATGTTTTATATATTTCAGAATTTTTTGTTACATAAATACCTGAAGCATCAAAGAGAATTTGAGCGCAATATGGACGGTGATATTAGCGATATGGTGTAAAAGGTAAAAAACCTCATAATATGAAGAAAACAACCTGCCTAACCTAACCTTTACTAGTAAGGAATTTATAAAGTTTAATATTGAATTTGAGAGAAAATTAATGAAGTGTAAAAACACAGTTATTGGACAAAATTGAATAATATATAAAATCAAAATATAAAAGAAACCAAAAATTATTTTATTTTAGTTTGTTGGAATTGATCTGTTTGACTGTTTAAGGACATATAAAACGGAGTGACGAAATTCAAAGCCAAACGAAGGCATGACCGTGTCAGAAGAGAGATCCAGGTAGCTCTGAAGTGTATTGGACGTCAGATGTAGAAAAAAATCCTTAAATAGAAGCTATTGTATGAAACCAGCTTACACAACCTAAAATATATAAAAGCCAACATCAAGCAGTTGGCAGTTCATTTAATATGAAGGTATAATCGTAGCTATATGGTTTCCACATAATAGCATTTACAGTTAGATAAAGAAACAAGCCAAATAAATACAAACGTGTACTTAATATTACGTAATAGCTTTATAGGTTTATGTCTTCTTAGACAAACAAAGATATAAGTCCTTACCTAAAGATTATATTGTAAGCAATTGATTAAACATTTTAAAATAGATTTAATGTTTTCCTTAATTATCTTTACATTTTTATACAATACAAATACTAGGGAGCTGGGGACTAAACTAGGGTGATGGTCTGATGGATTATTATATCAATATTACATCTTTCATAACGTTAACTATAAATATGAGATATTAAATTGTTCCCATGAAGTATTTGCCACTTATTTAATGTACAAATTAAATTATGTGCTTTAATTACAAGTAAAAAAATTTTACCATGCATATCTCTACAGCTATTTATTCTGTACGTGTGCAATAAAAATAACAGACTATCTGTTCACTGTCCCACTGATAGGAAAAAGCCTCCTTCACCCTCCTCTTTCAGAACGCGGGTATATAGTATAGTTTACGTTATATCTCGTTTTATGATTATATTAAAGACATCTTGCGAGTTACTGCTCTTACGGATACACAGTTTGGCGATTCTTCGGAACACCATCTTTGCATGTTTTTTTCTTGAGATTATGAAATTAATTAAGAAATCCGTATGTGCCAAAATATGTTTATTTGATTTAAAATATTTTATTGCTGTTCGAGGTCTTTGTAGCTATTTAAAAAAAATAAAAATATTTTTATTTAAATTTGCACATAAGTTTGTTTTCACGAAAAAAAACAAAATCTGATTTCAAACGGCTTAAAAGTGTACCTTCGAATCATATCTATGTTTATCCGATTTTAATAAAAAAAATGTAGGACCATTACGGAAATGTAACTGAATCAGATAAAAAATATCATTTCAAATCAATTATTTATTTGTGGAGATATGTGCGAACTTTCTTCAATTTTGTTATTTTTATATCATAAAACTAACTAAACCATTTTTTAAAATATATGGGACTATCTACAAATCAAATCTCTATCAAATAATAAAAGATTTTTTAAAATTGGTTCTAAAATGATGGATATACGCGCAAAAATACAAAATTTAAATTTGATATTTTATTTTAAAGAAAAACTACTAAACAGATTTTCCTGAAAATTATGGTACCATAAAATTTTCAGGAAAATCGGTTTTCAAAAGAATTTCTAATAATATTTAAAAAAATAATTATAAAAATGACTTAAATGGCTGAAATATGCGCGAACGTACATAAACAAAATATATAAACATTCGAATTGTGAACCTTCTCCTTTTTTGAAGTCGGTTAATAACGGTCAAAACTCATTCGCCTGGTACGTCTGTATCCCGGAATTTTTCGACTTGTTTAAATTTTAGTAACGTTATTTGAACAATACATCAATGCAGGTGAGATGCATCTATAAACAAATAGATGTTTTTTCTTGTTTTCTTATTACAATATTATCGTTATTTCCAGACCAATACGACTTAAGGACCCCCAACAACAAAAACTACTCCTATCTTAGAAGCCGCCAGCGCTCTTGTAAATCCTCTGGTGTTGCCTATGAACTTCCATGAGCAGCAGTGCTTACTTACCATCAGGTAAGCCGCTGGCTCTTTTAATAATTTTTTTCTTCCTTAATATCTCAATTACGTGTTTATCTATAATGATTCGGCCTAGCAGTATTATCATTTAGTTTTTAAAGAGATATTTCTGTCTACTTAATGTTTCTGTTTACAACTTAATGGTACACTGACAAATAATGCCTTCGGCATTAAGTCCTCCACTGTACAACTTTTGTGCATAACATTAAATAAAATAAATAAATTGAACAAATCAGATTAACGTGTGCCAACTTTATTATGAAAAATAATACAAATTAACCTATTTTATTCAAAAAGCACAAAAAAAGCGATAGATAAAACATTATTTTCATTATCATTTAATCTGCATCAATATAACGAATATAATTAATTCCTTACCTACTGGATGCAAATGAGGGCATTCGGTATGGTAATAGGTCAAAATCTGTCTTGTATGAAAAAAAAACCTTTTTTTTTACTTTTTCGCCTATATTACTAAAAGATATTAAGCATATGTTTAAAAATCAAATTAAAACATCTATTTCCATATTTTATTACTGCATACCATAATACGCAATGGAAGAATCATTGGGATCTCTAATATATAGATATATATTCTTTATATGGAGAAGGAGCCAAACGAGCAGACAGCTTACCTGACTCAGCTTATCTGTTAAGTGATCTCGGTCGTCAACAATTCGAGAGGAGTTCCATTAGCGGGCGAACTTGCGCTATAGGTGCATAAGATGGAACGGATGTAAATACTGCCTCACTCTGCTGAGGACGCCAAGCTTTTTTGAAGCTAGCGTGGCTTTACCTTCCAAATGACCGTGGAATTGGACGTCACTCGATATAAATCGAGGAGTTATGAGAAAGGGTTTCATTTTAACGGTGAACGCGCAAACTTGTTTCTTCTGTGGGTTAAATTTGACTAGATTTAGTCGACCCCAATCCGAAATTTGGCTAAGCAAAGTCTCAACTTCAGACACAAGTTTGTTCCGGCACTCGTCGACGCCTGAAAAATATTTGCTCGTGGTATAAAAGGTGTCAACAGTACCATCACCTGCATACCAATAAATATTGCTGATGCTCAACAAATCATTAATATGCAGAAGGAACAGTGTGGAAGATAGTACGCAGCCTTGTGGGACACCAGTGTTCACAGACATGGCGTCGGAGCATGTTCCGTTTACAACGAACCCTTGCTCCGATCAGCAAGGAAGCTGGATATACAATCGCATAATTTCTCAGGAAAGCCGTAAGATGTTATCTTGGTAAGAAGCGTACTGTGACATACCCGGTCGAAAGCTTTCGATACGTCCAAACTAACTGCCAAAGCCTATCCTCGCTCTCAACCGCTTCCGCCCAACGACGGGTCAAGTAAACATTTATATCACCAGCTGAGCTACTTTTGCGAAATCCAGATTGTCGGTCATTGATCAGCTGGTGATCTTCAAGGTACTGGAGGAGTATGGTGTTTATAATTAACTCCATAATTTTAGAGAATAAGGAGATAATGGCGATCGGCCTGTAGTAAGACGAATCTGAGCGATTACATTTTTTAGGGATTGGGTGCGTTAAAGCAGTTTTCCAAGATAACGGTACCACGCCTGAATAGGTAAGAATGTCGAAAAGACGCTTTAAAACCAGTGCCAACTCTGAAGCGCACTTCCTCAGCACAATCGCGGGAATTCCATCGGGCCCACT
>JAOCPS010099456.1:0-15597 GCA_025505425.1 Graphium colonna | reverse complement strand
CAAGCGCAACGAGCTCATCTCCAGCGCCCGGACGCCACACTGACGCAAAACCATATTTATCATATATATATATTATTTTACAATATTCATGTTTGGCGTCTATTCTTTATGTTCCCGATGCACCGAGTGTATGGCTATTGTGACTTATGAATTCTTATAGTGAGCTTGATGAAGCTTTTACTAAAGAAATACAACAGAGTTAAGGAACTTAGATACTTATTTTAAATTTATATTTTGATAGAGATATAAATATGAATATATCTTATGAAAACGAAAAAGTGAGTCAGTTACTTTAGTAATTGTTATGACCTACTTAATATACAGGGTGACTGATGAGTCAATAACGACATTTAAGGGGGACACTCTATACTTGGTTATCATTGTAATTATGTAATAAATATTACGGGCATAGTTTATGAAAAAATAGTATGGATATGATGCCGGCAGCCGAACATATGGCGAAGTGGCGTAGTTCATCGACCCGAAAAAGCATCCTCCCACATTTCCACCTCACCCCGCTACTATTCCGTCTGTGAATAGATGACGGTCTTGACTGGAATGACGGGTTGGTACAATCCCAACTGCTCTGTTTGGCGCACGTGTTGAAAGCTTACGGCGCATGCGCCAAACTGTGTAGCTTGGATGGATTCAATAACCGAAAGTATGAATACTTTTCCGCTTCACCTGCGTTTTCATCATGAAGTACCGTGTGTGATTCGGGATCAATTATGTCCTATTATACACACAAAATCACTTGTACTTCTGAAAATGTGAAAGTGATCGATTTATTAAGTGGGATCGTGTGAAGACAATATGTGTCAAAATCTTGAATTTTTAATATTTTTTTTAAAGGTAAGCATTTATTGAGGGTAGTGTAATTATGTAAGTAAGTAATAAAAAAATATAACGAGGAAATTCGATAAATTAGAAAAGACTGTTTGAAATACGTAACGATTTAACGACTATAATTTTGTCTCAAGTTCACCTATAAAATTATTACACACCAGTGATATAATTAGCTTGGTAGTTTTACGTGTCTTAAGCCAATACGTGATAGTATTTACGTACTTACGTATTATGTGAAGATGGCAGCCGATTGTAGCGAGTCCACTAGTTCCGTAATTAATTATTTAACTTTCAAATAAATTTACTCAGTGCCTTAATATTTATTTTTAATATTATTTTTATTCTTAATATCAAAAATATCCCCACAACGTTCTCAAATATCGTAAGTAACTCACCAGTCAACCTGTATAATAATATTGCATTTAAACGTTTCTCTCGTAAAAATTAAAAAAAAAATAGTATGGGTAGAATACTCATGAAAGGTCATGCGAAACAATTTTTCGCGGTGATTGTATTTTTTTAAACTATTAACATCCGTATATTTAATATTCGTCGAGTCTTACAGGCCGCAAACAAATGCGTTGTAAATAAGAGAAGTTCCATCTTTATATATCTAACTAATTTCTTCTTTAAATATGGAATTATAAATACTTTCAAATAAATTAATATGTAAAATTTTACATTATAAGTTACTAAACATATTTAAATTAAAAATTGGATTTTCCCAATTTTGGATTCAACAACATGCCTTAGTGCAAGACAAAAACCGATGGTAAACTAATTTGACAAGTTTACAAAGTTTCATATTTTTATAAAACATAAGTTTGATGATATATATAATCAGAATACAAACAAACAAATACAAATATTAAATAGCTAAATTACTATTCAGCATCCTTGCATTAATGTCAGAAGTTATATTAATTCGGAATAATTTGTTATTAAAGATGTAAATGTAATATGTATCCGGTATGTTTGTCGTCAAATAGTTTTTGGTAGTTAAACTTTGCAAGCGAACCAACACCTGATGTTCACCTGATGCCAAGTGACGTCCCAGATGAACACATACAACCCCCCTTTTTTCTGCTCTATCCCATTCAAGAAATAGGAGCATATTTTGAAATGGGAAAGAGCAAAAAAGGGAAGTAGAGTGATCCCACGTAAATGAGATTCTCTTTTTTAGTTTAGTATAATTTAATGCGGTGGTATCCCTCCTTTTTTGTGGAAAGGAAGACAAACGAGCAGACGGTTCACCTGCTATTAAGTGATTCCGTCGCCCATTGACACGCAACATCCGGAGAGTGAACCATCAACGTACTCGCTGTCAAACTGGGAAATTAGATAAAGTAGGTTTATTGGATAGTATAGGGTCGGGATTAATAATTTGGAGGAGATAGGAGTGGGAAAAGATAAGGGTAGACATGGTTCTCCGGCATCCCCAAAAGACTAAATTCGAGTTTGGAGCCTCGCAAACTATACTTTTAAAATATATTATAAAATGCGAAAGTTTGTTTGTTATTCCATCAAGCAAAGGCAGATCAAAAATACACATAGTTTATTATGTGGATGGATAACAAAACCAAAAAAATATATATGAATAAAGCCGCGTAGAGCAGTTTACAATAAAACTAGAGAAATATGACCATTCGTAACGTCTTTCTAAAAATCAAACTCTATTAAATTGATGAAAATATTTATTGTAAAAGATCTCTTTTTTGTCACATGATTACGGTATTTAGCCTGGATTGTTGTTATCTTCTGTGCAGTTTGTCGCGCATTATTATGCCGCCCAATTTCGAAACGCCATCCTGGTATTCCGTTTTGCCCAGTGGCGGCACAGCTGACGTTGTCTCTGCGTAAAACATAACAACTTTAAAGTTTGCACAGATCGGTCAAATGGAAATTTTATGTTTAAGTATCTCATCTAATTTGATACAGCCTGTCAGAGTATTTTTTTGCTGAAACGTATTAACACTGGACCAGACTTCTTGAAAAATCTTTTTAAATTCTTAATTTATAAAAAAGATAACTAAATCATCAGTGAAACTGTAAGAAACAGCTAGATTTATATAAAACTATTTCAATTAGTCTATATAGCTCCACCCCCTTTTTCACTTGATGGTCGGATGTGATGCTGAATAGATTATTTGAAAGCAGTATGAAGAACTGAGTAGTTACCAAAGAAAATTAATAATTTTGACTAGTTAATGTAGTGTCTACAATATAAAAAAATAGATTTTAAAGTACATTATGGTTTAATAATCGTTAAAAGTACATAACAGAGGTACATGTTATGTAATGCACCAGATAATAATACTGTTGGAGACAAAATATATACAGTTAAGGAAATGATTAATAAAAAAAATCAACAAGTTTCGTATTTATATCAAGAACGCACTCAATCGCTCCATTGCCTGTCCTGAACAAAGCGCTTTTTTCAATTAATGCAATGAGCGCAGATTAACACTGACTCTCTACATTTGATGTTGATGTGATCTCTTTAAGGGACTTCATAAGTGCAAGAGCTCAAGGGGGTCACTGACGAGACAAGAAAAATACGTTTAGAGTCTCTCTGTATCTATTATTGTTACTCTGTGGTGCAACGCAGAATTTTGGGGTGTGGAGCGGAGCCAACGTTCAACGCGTGGATGTCGCCGCGTCCGGGACCTCTCGTCAGTGACCCCCTTTAGCTCTTGCACTTATCAAGTGCCTTAAAGAGAACACATCAACGTCAAATACAGAGGAGAGTCAGTGTTAAGAAGTAAACTGCTCATTTTTTTTTTGTTTTTTAAACTTTATTGCAAATACCTTATATAAGTATTTTATTTAAGATCGGAGGACTTAATGCCATTTGGGCATTCTCTACCAGTCAACCGTGAATGTAGAGAGATATTGTAGTAGGTGCAATATGCTAATTATTACATATTTAAAAATAAAATGTAACATAAAATACATAAAACTATAAACTTACCATATGTTACATAAATTAGAACATAAATATATACCTAAGTGACGCAAATAAATATAAACATACGAGCAAGCAAAAAATATACGCACACACTCAGACACACGCACATTTCCATTTATAAAAACGCAATTTACGACAATTATAGAAATAATAGTTTCGTATTAATCGCTTAAATGATTGTCGAAAAGCATTTGTCTCGAATAAAACGTACCGCATTTGGCCCGTGGGTCGGCCCCGGCGGGCGCCTGCTTGGATATGGCGCGCGGCGTGGTCATCCTGAGCTTTGGGGCCACGCGGCACGGGTCGCCTGGCAGCCGCATCGGCTGCGCGCAGGGGCCCGTGCCGCTGTCGTCGGCCGCACGCTGCATACCCTCAAACTTCGCACCTACGCCTGTGCAGATTTAAAAAATATTGTAGACTCTCAAACTTGTCACCGATGCATACACATAGTGCATAGGCATAAAATTAAGAATGAGAAAAATAGGAACCTAAAAGTAGATCATAAGGAAGATTATAATTACCCTGAAATCTTTTAACTTATACAATTAGTAATTATACAAACAAACTACATAGAACTTAAATAAAGTTTTAAGTATTTATGGCTATTTATTTTGGTACAGTCAGTAAAACAGATACAATTGATAGAATTGTCACAATCAGATATTCATTTATTCTAAGTGAGGTTTATGCATACTTATAAAATATAAATACTATAAGTTATCAAGGAAACTGACCAGTCTCACAGTAGTCAACTTGGTACGTGGTCTTGCTCCTATCGCGGTCTATCCGCTGCTTGAGTTCGGGTGACGCCTCATTTTGCAAAATGCTGTACAGCATTGGATATTTTGACTGTAGCTGAAATTGAACAAATGTAGTCATGGTTACTGAAAAGTTTCCATGTAATAAAATATTCAAATACGTATTTATTACTCTGTTTGTATATAAATATCTAAAATTATTTTTTTTAAACTATGCACGACGTATTAATTAAAATCCGTATGATAAAATAATGAACAAATAAGCCGGGTAATTACAGCGCCATCTATTAAATACGAATCAAACTCGTTATGTGTAAATGCTAACAGTAAAACATTAAATTGCTGAATTGTCAAATGTAACAGATATCAAACTGTTAAATCAAATCATAGAAAAATAACTTTCAAACAAAATGCTGGACAAATGTTTTTTTTTTTTTATTATATCAATTAAATTATACATTAACAGTCAAAAAATTAAGATATTTCATCTAAAGATAACATCAAATATCCAAAGAATTATTAATAAAAAACCCTAGTTAAAGTCGATCCTCGTCATGTGATATTCCTTAATTAAAAGCAATAATTATGATCATTGTGTCGATTTCACAGAATCTAGAATAACTTTAAATAGATTTGTTTGGATAGACAAATATGTTTAATTTTCATTCTCTTTAACTCGAGAAACTTGAGAAACTGCTGTCGGAAAAAAACATAGATCTTATCTCAATCTTAACTTTTTACTTAATAAATTATTATTGGGGGATTAAAAGATTCTAGCTGGGTCGTGTAAACAAATAAATTTAAATATTATAATATACTCTAACCCTCGGCCGTCTGGTCTCCCCTGCCGAAGGCTACCTCTGGTTTGATTACATAAATAGATATAACTCAGCCAGACGTTAGCCCTGGGCAGGGGAGACCAGATGGCCGAGGGTTAGAGCCCAATGGAAGGAAACCGACGGCCGATGCGGGCGGTAGCGAGGAGCACCGCTTTCTGCATTTGAGCTACCCGTCGCGGAGTCGATGTGAGATGGAGGAGTTGTTGTGAGAGGCTGACCGGGATCAAACTTAAATTATTATTATTATTACTTACCTTATCTAAAAATGCGTTGGGTTGATCATATCGCGATGTCGGGGTCTCTGGACTGGCTCCAACTCTGGCAGGATACAACTTTGGGTCCAACAATGGACCCATTATCTATGGAAATACAAGTGTACATTAAAATTTACACAAATTTACATTAAAATTTATATTTTTTACAATTCTTTGGTGTACTTTTTAGTCTAAATTTCGCAAGTCATTAGTAGAGGGAAGTACTTATGAACTTTTATTTATGAAAAATATTTTTTAATATTGAAATGTTCACATATATTATTTAAAAGAGATATAATAATTTGAAGAAACTTTAATAGACGTTATACATAATTTTGATATCGTAAAACTTTGAGCGATTTATTGTTTGCGCGGGAAAGACTCGTAGAGCACTTCTGAATGCACAAAAAAAGGTGAATTCTTAAATTGAACAATTGTCCGACATGAGTAGTAAGCGTTCAGGCAGTGGCGTATTATCCTTTAGGCAAACTAGGCACGTGGGCGAGGGGTGGGACATAATAAAGGGGTGCACAAATAAAATTTTTAGATGAAAAAACTAGGTGATGAAGTTTTTACAAAAAGAAAGGGGGGCCGATAAGTGCTTGCCTAGGGTGTCATTAACATTTAATCCGCCAATGCGTAAGGGAACGACGTAGTACATTCTCACCCGACGTATTAATCAGGAATCTTATCTTTCAGACCGTTAATAAAACTACGGTAACGAAATAATAAGATTTACCCATATTCCCTTTAAAAATAGAATTCGTTACAGAATTAAAAAAGATTAGAAAAGATTTGACCCTACAATCTCCAGTTTGTGAAGCAGATAAGTAGACCACTAGACCACTGAAGCAGGTATAACAATAGCATTTACAATATCGCACTCAAGAAGAGAAATTTTATCTTAAATTTAATACTATATGGTACGGTTGCTGTCCACTGCTTTCTTGATGAATATGTTTCAAAGATCGTATAAAGTTTACGTAATAATTTTCCCTTTCTTTGGCCACTCCTTTCTCCAAAATCTTTCATCCCAATCCAAAAATATCCAATGAACCTATTTTATCTACTTTCCCAGGTTAACAACGCATCGTGACTCTTAGTATGCTGCGTGTGTCTATGGGCGACGGGATCGCTTACCATCAGATAAACCGCTTGCTCGTTAACCTTCCTTTCCATAAACTTAACAAACAGCACTCAAACGAGGAGCCTTACACAAAAGCCCAAAAAGAAGAATATAAATATTTTTGTTTCAGCTGCTCATCCCTGTCGTCGTGCGCTGTTTCCTCTTTTATCAGAATAGTATACAGGGCTATTTTTCCTTTTTTATACACCCATATATAGTCCAAGGACTACTCCATCAATGGTTACAACATAACAAGTCGTTGTAAGTTATTAGTGTCTGATCGACGATCTTATGAATCGTCGAAAAAGTTATCTTTCGTACAAAACTTCGAGTCTAACCTCAGCCCTACTCCAACCGCCCTCTTTCCCCGGAGGCAATTGGGGCATCTCTCCACCAGCGTATTGTGGACATCTGCAATCCGGAGGACGCGTATGTTGCATACATGCTTGGTAAAACGCTAACTCTTCCCCGGAAAGCCTTGGTATCCTAAAAATTATTATATTGTGAACATTACTTTATAATAACACTAAAATATAATATAATAAAACTAAATATATCATACTATAGCTGTCTTGCTGGCTAAAATTTTATCCTTTTTGTATTAGAAATATATAAATAGGATATTAGAAATATATAATAGTGAAGATAAATCTGCAAACGCATTAGAACCCAGTAAAATCGATTTTTAACTGACTTTTAAATGTTTATATGTTTCTTACGTAGGTTTGCGCTTATCTTCGCCATTTATGAACCGATTTCAAAAATTCTATATTTAACTTATAGGGTATTATTCCGGAATGGTCCCATAAAATTTTCAGGGAAATTAGTTCCGTAATTTTTCTTTAAAATCAAAATAACAAAATTTAATTTATTTATTTTTGCGCGTATGTCCTTTATTTATGAACCTATTCCAATTTTTTTTATATTATAGTACATTATTCGCATAAAGTTCCATAAATTTTCAAAAAGTTGGTACATTACTTTGTTTTTTAAATAAAAATAACCTAATTTAGGAATGTTCGCACATATTTCCGCAACTTATGAACTGATTTGAAAATATATTTTTTATCTGATAGAATTAAACATGAGGTTAGTAATTTCTTATTAAAATCAATATAACAGAGAACATATGTTTCGAAAGTTCACTTTTAAGACGTTTGAAGTTGGATTTGTAATTTTCTGTGAAAATAAACTTATTATTATTTTAAAAGCAATTGGAACTGAATCTAGAGTTTCTAAAAATGACCGCAGTTTCTTGACAATTCTCTGAACGGATCAAGTTTCAGAATAAATGCTTAGAAATAGCATAAATGAAATAATACACAGTTTTGACTTTACCGAAAACATATGACGAAATTTAATATTTTCACTCGTATTGCCTGTTACATTTTTCTTTATTTAATTTCATTCAATATAAAGAAGAGAGTGAAATCTTGTATGTGCAGATACTATTGTATAGAGACTATTGTATAGTAGTGCATAAGATATTGAAATCTTCCACACAGTTATTGGACATCTTATGCGATCATAGCTGGAGACCATAGCTGATGTTCAGCCAAGAAGATACTGGGTTTCATATTAAATTCAGTTGATAGAACTAGACGTTATATTTTACAAACAACTATTGCTATATATTATTGTCTGCTCGACAGTATTCAATGAATTACACTTAACTTAGGTTGACGAAAAAGAAAATAATATATGCAATAAACACTTTTATCTCCTAAGAATCCTTTGTTTGATATTGTTTCTCATACGATTAACTATTACAATCGATTAGACACTTATACGTATAATATTTTTCACAGAAAAACACGAAACCCACTTTTAACGGCTTAGAAGCGTACGTTCGTAAAAAACCAGGTATTTTGATTTAAAAAGAAGCTATTAATTCCATTTCCTTCTACTACCTCCAGACGCGGTTTATAACCTTGCTGCAAACATTACTGCGAGAATTGTTCAAAGAAATAAAAATTCTAACTGTCGCTTTCCAATACGTACTAGATAATGTAATGTACGCTTATAGAAATAACAACCAATTTATCAAATTTTGCAGCGTGGATGTAAGAAATACAAGCAACAAAGTAAGTTTATTCTTCCTGTATTTAGACTGAGAAGAAAAGGTAAATCTCTTACGGGACAATGTATACGCAACACGGACAATGTATAACAAAATCGCAGAAAACGTTCAATATTTATTTACTAATAAATAAAAAAAATGTCAAAGACTATTTGTGTTAAAATGTATTATATTATTTACTATTACTCGATTCACAACACGCTCTGGTAATAAATTGCACACTCCAGGTTTTCTAAAGTAAAATTGCTTGTATATTTTGTTACATGATTTAAAAAAAAAACAATTCCGCTGAGTTTCTTACGCTAGTTCTACTCAGGTCAGTGGCTTTCTTCCCGAACTGATGGCAGTACACTTAACTATCATAAGCAAGTGTTATCAATTCAATGTTTAATAAAGAAATTTAATTTGATTTGATTTGATTGATATCCTACAAACGCATACCTGCAAAACTACAAACGCATTTGCAACTTTCATAATGTTTTGGTCAGATGAAACTTCTGCCCTCTTAACAACTTTTGCTATAAAAATAAACAGACCAGAAAAGGATTTTCATTAAATTTAACGGTATTTTTTTCCTTCAGTAGGAACTGTCCCACTCCCTACTTTGGTCTGTAAATATTTTTAATTGATATAAAAGAATAATTAATTAAGTACGCGTGAAGTGAGATTTCTTAGCAATATTGAATTTTCGAGAAAAAAATATAAGGTTTGTAATTTGTATTACGAATTTTGACACCCAATCGTGACGTCTGTAAATATTATATATAGTAATTATTTTAAATTACTTGAAATTTGTAATCGATTTGACATTAAATGACTTTTTACCAAATAAGAATCCAAAAGTGAAAAAAATAGGTTATGAGAGGATGGTGCCATTCACTTCCAGGTTAGGTGCACTTTTTTTATTTTGACACAAAAAACTTGTATTCTACAAATCTGTATATGCATTAATTCGAAACAAATTTCAACCAATTTGAAATATTTATTTTATATAATATTTACTGCGCGATTGGGTGTAAAAATTGACGGTTCTCCATACAAGTTTAAAACTTTAATTTTTTTTTCTCGAAAAACATGTGTCCTAAATTATATAGTATTTAATTAATAGTTATTTTTATATCAATTAAAATATAGGTGTCCCTGAAGGAAAAAATTACCAATTTAACATACTATTTAGAACAAGACCCATAACTTACTCAGCCAAACCACCACCTTTCTCCGAGCCTGGAGTTTTCGGTAAATTTGGCCATAGGTAGTCCTTCCTGTACGTAGTTAAATAGTGGTCCATGGTTCCTTTTTTTGTTTCGATCTGATTTTACATCACTATAATTTTGAATAGGTTTGTTTGGATTTATTAAATTGTGAAATCTATTGTATGTTGCATTTGATTATTGTTGTTATGGATTTGACAATGAAATGACGCATAGGTTGATTTGACGGCAATAATGTAAACTCATTGGTCAAAAAATTAGTGGAAACTCAAAATAACTTCAACAGAACTTACCATCAATGCTGGATTAGTACATAAGCAAATTAAACAATCACTTAGGGCACCACGTCTTGAGGGGCCAGAGAGGACATCAAAGAAATTGTTAGCATGTAAAAGGTAACGCTCTTTGAGAATCCGCGCGTTTGAAACTGAGGAGAGCGATGGGAAATCAAATCAAATCAAGAGATGCGAAGAAGCGGAATGATGTACAAAGAGATATTAGACGAACTCTTATTCCTGGCCAAATGATACGATACTGATGTATCCCAGTCAAACTTCAGAAAACACAGATAGCTTTGTAGAAATTTAGTAAAAAACAAAATCTTAGTACCGATTTGGGAAACGAAATAATGAATTACGGTTCTATAACTTTTTTAAATTTTCATTGAAATTAACAAAAAAGCCGAGTTCCTGTAAATTTCCTTGCAGAAGTACGCATAATAGTCTTCTAAAATGTCCCTCTCACCGTTCTGACCATATGCACTCTTCCTTATTGTCCAGTCCATTTTCCTCTCTCGAAATCTCGTGTTTAAAAGAAGAGAACTTTCGCAAAGCTTGTAAGCGGGTTATTTGCGGTGCACAGAAAAAACAGAATGGCAAGAGATCGAACACATATTGTAAATAATAATCATGAGATAGTATTATTTGCTGATGATACCTCTTTAATATTTAAAGTTAAATGACGTTCTTTAAATTATGACGACGTAAATAATACTCTCTCAGAAGTGACAAACTGGTTTAGTGCTAATAACTTACTTTTCAACAATAAAAAGAGAAAATGTACAAAGTTTATAACACCTAATATCAAAGAAATAAAGAGAAATGTGATACTAGACGGGGAAGCGTTAAACCCTGTTGACTCGACAGTATTCATTGGCATCACAATAAATGCGAAACTCCAATGGGGTCCTCATATAAATAGGCTGGCGAGTAGACTTAGCTCAGCAGCTTATGCCGTTAAAAAATAAGGCAGTTAACCGATGTAGATACCGCGCGTTTAGTATACTTCAGTTATTTTCATAGCATAATGTCCAATGGCATTCTACTTTTGGGAAACGCAAATGATGTCGATACCATCTTTGTCCTCTAAAAGAGAGCTAATCGAGCAGTCTATAACCTGGGCCCCAAAGAATCTGTAAGAAGCTTGCTTAAGGAAATAAAAATATTAACTGTTGCTTCTCAATACATATAAGAGAATGTATAAAACGTTCAAAATATATCTGTTAATAAATTCAAAAAAACTGTTAAGGAACGTTTGTGTGTTAAAGGTTACTACAATATCAATGAATATCTAAATGATAACACACCCTGTTAATGAACTGCTCGCTCGATATATTTATAAGACTAGTCCCGCTGAGTTTCTTACGCCGGGTGTTCTCAGGTCAGTGGCTTTACTTTCCAACCCGGTGGTAGTCTTTTTTTATGGAAAGCAAGACAAACGAGCAGACGGTTCACCTGATGGTAAGCGATCCCGTCACCCATAGACAAATGCAACATCCGGAGAGTTGCGAGTTCGTTGTCACCCTGAGAGATCGGATATAATAGGTTTATTGGATAGGATGGGGTCGAGATTATGGATTTGGAGAGGATAGGAATAGGAAAAGAAAAGGGTAGACATGGCCATCTGATATCCCCAAAAGTCATGCATACTTTATTTTATGCCGACTTTATAAAGGGTGGTGGTACTTCCCCGGGTGAGCGTGGCCGTAGAAGTGCAACAAAAGCGTCAATTTAATTTTATTTTGAAATAAAAATAAATTGACGATTCTTTGTGTTAAATGAATGGGTTTTTGTTTAATTTAAAATACAAAGTCGATTATCGACTTACTATTTTAAATAAAACAAAAATTCAGTGCATATCCGAGTGTGGGAAAATTATATACAACCATTTTTATTGTAAAATTATGAAACTTAATTTTACATTTGTAATTTTATTGAATTTATTTGAAAAATATATATATATTCGAGGTAGAGCATAATATATTTTCACCGCTTTTACTGCACTTTTACGGCCGCCCCCACCCGGTGTACCACCGCCCTTTATAAAGTTGGCATAAAATAAAGTATGCATGACTTTTGGGGATACCAGACGGCCAGGTCTACCCTTTTCTTTTTCCACTACTTTCCCCTCCAAATCCTCAATCCCGACCTCGTCCTATCCACAAACCTATTCTATCCATTTTCCCAGGTTGACAACGCACATGCAACCCTCCGGATATTGTGTGATCTTTTCATAAAAAAATTAAAGATAAAACTTGCAATAGTATCTATAATATTGACATTTGTGCGTAATATTTGATTGAAGTTAATATTTAGTAGAATATTTGAATTGAAGAAATCTCACTTTGTTCAGCTAACATTTACGCCATTGTATATTTTACTTGTCATTGTAAGAGTTGCGCTTTTACGGGGTCAATGACCTTAACTGTCAATCTCAAGTTGACATAAATTGAAGACGTAACATTGCATTTTATTATTCAAATGTTTCTAAAAATATATTAATTTAGGTGGTTATTGAGTTATAAGCTGAATTGCTTGCTCATTTGTTTTCATAATTATATATTTCGATAATTAAAAATAAATAAAGGCCTCCTGACCGAATTACGGCCACTGCGGCCAATCTACTCCGAGACTAGCCAACTGCGCAGGAGATATTGGAGTGCATAAGTGTACGCGTTCTTCTACTCCGTTCCTTTAGTCTCATAGCCGAAGGTGACGGATATCCGATTCGACCGGAGAGAGATCAGACGCAGGACCGACTTTTTACATGCCCATCCGACGCATGGATCATTTTTTTTTCAGGCAATCCGGTGATCAGTCCGCATTGCACTATTCCAACCAAGAAACAGCAACACAAAGTCATTGTTGCCCCGCGGGATTCGAACCCACGACCTCCGGTTTACAAGCATACCACTAGGCTACGGAGGGAGACTAGGCACTAGGTAATCGATAAATAATGAACTCGTAAATAACCTGGAGATATATTTAAATTATATTATATACAAGCATGTAAGTTAAATATTTTTTTTTGTCTTTTTATTAGATTGTTATGCCGTTATTCTCTCCGCTCTTGGTATTTTTTCTTGTTTTATTTTTTATAGGTTATTTTTTTTTAAATTTAGTGTCACTTTGCAATTGACAGACCAAGTTCTCATATTGCACAACGATTCATAACAATATGCATGCAAATGTCTCAAACGATCATCTTAAATTTCACAACTGAACGCTATCTATGTACAAACAAAGAGTGAATAAACTTTTATGCTTTTTTTTAAATCTACAAGTAAAGATACAAAAGCTCTTGAGTTTTATGTCATTTTTTTTGCTTTTGAGTTATATTAGATGTTAATTTCACGTTAAAATCTCTTGATATCATATTATTGGAATCCTAAAACCCAGTCTGAATCCCGTTAAAATAGCTTTTTTATTATTATGGAAAGGAAGACAAACGAGCAGATAGTCCATCTGATGTTAAACGACCCCGTCGTCTATAGACACACGCAACATCCGGAGAGTTGTGATTGTGTTTTCAACCTTGGAATTTGGTCAGTAATAAGGACTTGGAGGGGGAAGGAGTGGGAGAAGAAAAGGGTAGGAATGACTCTCCGGTAACCCAAAAAGTCATCCGACCGATAACAGTCATCGACAATCGCGATCTCGGCCCGAACCGGATCGCGATCGTCCGTAGTGACAATCCCACCATTAGTTAAACCACGCATGTCCTCATGCGTGACTCTATTAGCGTAGAGTCTTCAACCCGTGGAAACATAGAATTTCTACGGGTTCGATTGCCCGATGAAGCTCTACATAGGGAACTTAGAGCAAAACATCATGAAATCAAAGTCAAAGTCAACATCATACGTCAATGGATACGGCCCATATTTTTTTTTAGAAAAATCGGTTCAGCTGCTTGTTATAAAATTAAAGTAATAGAAATAATGTGCCTTAAGCGTTTGAATTCGGTTCTTTATAATTTTCTTTAAAAATTAGGCAAGAGTACCAGCCGTACCCAGCAGACCGCCCAGCCAGGGATGGACCACTGCATCACATTATAAAAAAAATACATTACGCTTGTGAGGCTAGTAGATGGTAATACATACCCCCTTCTTTTCAAATTTTCGTCTTACCCAAATCTTTGCACGTTGAATGCCGCGCACATGTACCAAAAAAGAACGAGCTTTCTAACTTGTTCGGTTTCATGGCATTTAATCTGTAATATGCTACCCAATTATCTGAGGCTGGTAACGTAACAGCAAGTTTACGGATGTTGCGGTCCTCTAAAAAAATATCGCTTCAATGTCATTCCAGCGTAAGGAAATTAATGAAAAAATAAATTTTAATTAGATTATTAAAAATTTCTGTTAAATAAAGATTGTTTTTACTACCTGCAGTTACGCAAACTCATTATTTTTTCCAAAAATATAACAAAAAGTGACTTAACTCTATAAACCTGAGATTGTGTATAAATTAATAATAATTATAGATTATGTATGCATACATAATCTATAATTATTTACGTTTATGACACTAAGTACATGCATTGCCGTCAAAAATAAGTTTTTAACTGGCATGTTAAGTTCATCATGAATTCTTTTTTAGTTATTAGGCGATTCTACTCGTATATTGAAAGCCGGGTTCGATTCGTATTGATTTCTTTTTTGTTTAAGCAAAGCGTCTATGTATAGCCGAACAAAAAAGGGCTTAAAAGCTAAAAAAAAACTTATATTTAATATTAAATTTCGTAAATGACATATTATGTAATTTTCGTAGAAAAATAATAATTTATGTATGAGCTAAACGTAAAGAAGTTATTTAAATAATTAATATAGTATATTATTGACTTTGAGATGTACGGACTATCTACTAAAAATTTTGAGATTTGAAGCAAAGATATTGGATTTTAGTGCATTATGATACCTTTGTTTTGTTTTCTGTTTGTTCTTATCACAGATAAGTCCTTATAGATACTACATGTTTGACATTTTGTTCCGTTTTGTTTGACCAAACATTATAAAATGTGAGGGGTGCAAATACGATGTGTATTTGAAAAATACGTCACATCAAGGATCTCGTGATTATATGCAATATGAAATAAATAATAAATAAAAAAAAATAAACAAGCTTTTATTTGCGTATAGTAAAAATAAAGTCCTCCTGACCGAAATTACGGCCACGGCGGCCAATCTAATCTGATATTAGCCAACTGCGCAGGAGATATTATAGTGCACAAATGTACG
>JAOCPS010099346.1:0-15600 GCA_025505425.1 Graphium colonna | reverse complement strand
AAAGCTAAAGTCCAACTGTCTGAGATAGGCATAGAGGCTGTTCGGCAAAAACGTGCCGTGACCGGCGGTCTTTTATTGGAGATTTCAGGCCCAGGCTTAGGCTAAAGGCAAATATTTTGTCTGCCAAAATGCGTGAAATCTTCTCAGACACCCAGATGCGGATTGGTCGCCCGATTAAATGTGGAGATCTTCGGCTACGTGGCTTAGATAACGCAATAGATCCAGACGAGGTGGCAACAGCAGTTGCTGACATTGGCGGGTGCCCCTTGGACCAAGTCAAAGTAGGGGAAATTCGACGAAAACTCACTAGCATGTGAACCTGCTGGGTCCGATGCCCGGTTTCAGCGATCGGTAAAATAGTGGGTGAAGGAAGAATATGTTTTGGCTGAGGTTCTATACGAGTGGAGTTTTTAAAGCCTAGGCCGATGCGCTGTTACCGGTACATAGAACAGGGACATGTGTGCCGCAGGTGCCCTAACAAAATTGATAGAAGCACGCGTTGCTACGCATGTAGGGAGGCTGGGCATATTATAAAAGAATGCACTACCACAGTTATAAAATGCCCCTTATGTTCATGGTTTGGAACGACCCTCTGACCACCGTTTGGGTAAACAATGTGGCCAAGCAAGAGGACATAAACAATCTTCTACCGCTTATGCCAGAAGGGTCTCAGTGACTTCAATACGTACTGCAATCTCTTGATCACCTAAGGAGGTTTCGGATATCCAAACATAGGTAAATTAAGAGTCCTTCAAGGTAATCTCACTGTTGGAATGCTCGGCATCTACTTATGCAAAGTATTATCGAATTTGGTGTAGCTCTTGCTGTAGTAGCTGAACCCATGCTGTTCCTGACCATCCATGTTGGTTTGGAGATAGCGTAGGCTCGGTCTGCATTTACTGGAATGGTGGTGATGGTGATCCACCTATCACAATTCTACAAAAGGGACAGGGCTATGTTGCAGTCCAATGGGGCACAATAGCCCTACTGGGCTGTTATGTGTTTCCCAATACGTCCATCGCTGATTACGAGGCACACCTGGACGAGCTAGCTGGTTGTATACGCAGATGTCATCGACTTCCGCTAATCGATCTAGGAGACTTTAATGCTCACTCAAGAGATTGGGGAAACCGTAGAAACGATTCAAAGTGTGAGGCGATAAAAGCGTGGGCAGCTGGGTTGGATTTAGACTCGCCAATCAGGGTAAGTACTTGCGTTCGGTGGCAGGGGAAGTCAGTTGTTGACTTATCTTGGGCAAATTCTTCCGCTATGCGGATGTTGTCTAACTGGCGAGTAGGAGAAGAGGTCGTTACGCTTTCGGACTACCGACACATCTTTTTTGATGTTACATTCTATTCCTCACATGCCTATCCCATCCAACCCGAGGGCGTCACTGTGCGGCATTGGTCTGTTAAACGCTTAGACCGCGATTTGCTCGAAGCTTCTGCTAACGTTATGCCATGGCAACCTCACATTAAATGTGCTTCTACAGATCTGGAAAGGGAAGTGAACTGGTTCCAAAATTCAATGACACAGATATGTGACGTCTCAATGCCTCAGACCAAGCGCTTAAAACATAAGGAAAAGGTTTATTGGTGGTCTACGGAAATCGCCCAATTAAGCGCCACCTACTTACGTAACTGCCGTGACTATACCAGGACGTGAAGGAGGAGAAGACGAGTTCCATATAAAGAAAAAGCCCATTTGTATCACGAGTACCGAACATGCACGCAGGCGCTACAAAAGGCCATAACGCATGCCAAACCGCGATCGTCGGCTGAACTCATTGAAAGACTCGATTAAAATCCTTGGCGTCCGTATAGAATGGTTCTTGGGAAGCTTATACCGTGAATGCAGTTGGTGGCATTCACGGTATAATTTAACTTCCCAAGAACCATTCTATCTCTATTCGGAAACTCTCAACCTGCATTTTTTTAATAGGACGATTAATCAACTCTTTCCATAGAGTACGTCGAGATCTTCACTGCAACTGCCAATATCAACCCAAGATTGGTATAAAGATCAGGAGGAAATTTTTTTTGGGGTACCACAAGGCTCCGTATTAGGGTCACTGTGGTGAAACAACGCCTACGATGTGATTCTGCGTACCAACCTCCCCATTGGCGTAAACATCGTTTGCTATGGAGATGACACACTGCTCATTGCCAACGGAGATACATTTGAGAGTGCCAAGGCACTTGGTGAAATGGGAGTGCAAATCGTCATCACAAAAATAATTAACGAAGGACTCCATATAGCGCCTAACAAGACCGAGGCGCTATGGTTTCACAAAATGTCACGAAAGAGGGATCTTCCCGAGTTATGCATACGTGTTGGTGGGTTGGACATCAGAGTGGGACGGTTTATAAAATACCTTGGTCTGACTATAGATAATTCCTGGTGCTTGGAGAACATTTCGAGCGCCACGTCCCCCGGATCGAGAGGATAGTGGGTGCCTTGCACAGACTGCTGCCAAATCTTGGGGGACCTAGAGAAGAAGTTCACCACCTCTATGCGAGGCCTCTATCTGTTGCCTTGTTGTCTGGGGCACCAGTATGGGCGGCAAGATTGGCTATAAAACGCTTTCGGTCAAAAATCTACAGTGTCCAACGTAGAGTAACTATACGCATCATACGTGGATATCACACGATATCCTTAGAGGTGGCAACCATCCTGGCTCGCTTTCCACCTCTGACCATTCTGGCTAGTATGGACGCACGGGTATACAACCGAATTAGTGCTCTTAGTCAGAGAAGTGGTAGTGAGACAGGAGAGGCGCTCGAGGGTCTTAAACGATAAGAAAGGCATAATGCTTTGGCTTCATGGCGGGTTCGTCTCTACGACGATCAATATGCGCGTAAGCGCGTGGTACAAGCAGCCCTGCCAATCTTTGAAGCCTGGATGAAGCGGCGGTGTGGAAGACTCACTTACAGGCTTACACAGATAATCACGGGGCATTAAAGCTTCGGTGATTATCTGTGTAAGATTGGGCGGAAAGAGACGACGAGGTGTCATCACTGCGATACAGGAGATCCGGATTCCGCGGACCATACGCTGACGGCCTGTCCAGCTTGAGAATCGCAACGTTAAATCCTAGTGAAACAAATCAGGCGCAATCTATCACTGACAGCAATTATCTCAGCAATGATAAACAGAGAGTCAGCGTGGAGCGCTGTTTCATCATTCTGCGAATCAGTGATGATACAAAAGGAGGCGGCTGGACGAGAACGCGAAAGAGTTCTTGTGCACCCTATGCGTATGTAGTACGCACTTAAGAAACCTCAGGAGAACGGTAATGACAAGTAACGTATATGGGGTAACAAGCATATCCCCAAGGCTGAGCTACGACCAAGTTGCGGGCCACGGTTGCGTTCCTTCGGGAGATGCCGTGACCCCCTACCAAAACAAGGCGTTAACCGTGGGGTTTAGTCGGTAGGAATCCGACATAACCTAATCGCCCTCACCTCAGGTGGTTGGGTATCCTAAGAGGATTTCACCACTTAAAAAAAGCTGAAGAACTGGGAATTGACCACAAAACAGTTTAAGAGCATTTGAAATAAACTGTGTACACAAAAAGCTCGATATTTGTGTGCCTTGCGAGTTCACTGAAAGAAATCTATTGAATCCTGAGCTCATGAGTGCAGGATTATTTATTATGACGTAATAAAACCGAATTATTTTTGAAGAAGCTGATAACTGGTGACGAAAGTGGGTCACGTACAAGAACGTGCGAAAAAGTGGCGATCAAGGGCCGATCAAGCTTCACAGACCCTGGCGAAATCCGGGTTAACTTGCAACAAAGTGACGCTGTGTGTATGTGGTGGGATTGGAAAAGCATCATTCGTTATGAGCTGCTATCCACCAGGCAGGCCCATCGATTCTGAACTCTACTGCCATCAACTGATGAGATTAAAACAAGAAGTTGAGAGAAAGTGGCCTGAAATAATCAACAGAAGGGGTATGGTTTTTCATCATGGCAACGCTAGACCTCACACATCTTTAGCAAAAATTAAGAATTTGGCTGGATGATGTTAATGCATCTAACTGTTTTGGTCTCTTCAGAATTATTTGGGCAGTGTCAGGTCAACATCACGATAGGACTGCCAAGAAACTTGTCGCTGTTTTTTTTATGAGGAGTCTCACGAGACTTACGAAATGGCAAAAAATTACCGAACAAAATTGCACCTACATACTTTAGTTTAATATAAATAAGCTTTATTAAAAAATGTTTCGAATATAAAATACGAAGAAACTTTTTCACCAACGAAATGTGTACATATTTTAAACGGAGTCAATTACAATTTTCATTAATAGATATCCTTTCTATATTCAGATTGGTTCACTATATTTCTAAGAACTTTGAAGCCAATTTTCTAATTTGTCAAATAAATAATACTTTTGTAAGAATCTATGAATTTTATGAAAAGTAGCAAATATTTCAACACAGTGTTGATTTTTGTTGCAAAGGCGTTTTACATACATAAGTTCCACATAAACAAACACCAAGATCCGAAACTGTTATAATAGATTTTACAAATAATTATTCCGGATGGAAATCCCGCGAGGCCGAAGTCAACCGTATAACAATTGCGCCGACCAGTCATGTGTGGAGTATTTTAATGATAAACGAAATGTCTTTTAATTCGGTATAAATCATATTCTAAAATCATATGAACGAAAACGTCGCCTCATGCGGCAAGGGCTATGCCTCTATACCTACGCGTCAAGTATGATTCATTTATATATGGTTGAGTAGAGCAAATGGCAGGAACAAGGTACAGAGAACGAAACCGTACAAGATGGTCCGATCAGGTGGCTGAAGTCACTGGCTCGAATATCCATGAACCTGCCGATCTTTATTGGGGACATTTAGTCAGGAAGGTGACTGGCTGGGGCCATCACGATGCTCAGCATTAAGCAAACGATTAGAGGCCGAGGAGGAGAGCAAATAATACACTACATATTCTCTTAACCCAATCGGTAGCTGACGCCTTTCCCGCGGAACACACTGAGTAGTTTTAAAAATTAGTGCCTAAATATGTAACTCGATTTTTAGGTTAATTACTACTTGTGTGGATAAACTGGAAAGCGGTGTTGTTAAATCAGTTGTGTTACCTTCTAAATAAGACAAATGTTACATCTAATATTAGAAATGTCAAAGTTTGTATATTTTCACGTTTTATTTTGTTTGTTCATCACGATTTGATTGAAATTTCGAATATAGATAATTAATTAGCTAACATACATTTTGGAAAAATAAAAAAAAATAGGCGGGTGACACTGAGAGAATCAGCTGGTATATATGTATTTTTTTTTAGAAAATTTGAGTATCCATCGTCTTTTTCTTGCTCTCACTTTCACCTGTCCACTAGTGAAGTTTGGCCGTCAGCTCAGAGAACTTTTTCCGGTCTTGTACCAAGCGAAATGGGTCTTCTACGCTTGCAATATTCGTCCACTCCTTGATATATCCATCGCCGTTACGCCACTAAAAAGACAAGCCACCTCTATCAAATAGAAATCCATAAGACGAAGAACTTATATGTTTATTTATTTAAACTTCTGTACAAAGTAGTAAGTACGATTTAGTAGTAATTATAAACAATGAGAATGGCCACAAAAATGGCTTATGTGATTGTAGTTCTTGATGGACTTGCAGGTCAGGCGACCCGGTCGAATATGAAAAAAACACAAACATTTCACAATAAACCAACAGCAGTGTGCCCTGGCACAGACTCAAACAATGTTACTTCTTCAAGGGCTTATTTTTTTAATTAAAAAGGCCTCCCTCAATATAAGTTCTTTTTCTTGTCGTGCAAGAGCGATTTACATACATAAATTTCCCATGCGCAAACTCCCAGATCCGAAACAATTATCTGTAGGCCATACAAATAATTATTCCGGGTGAGAATCGAACCCACAACCCGCGACGCTGAAGCCAAGGGCTTAGGAACTGCGCCAACCGGTCATCAATTCATTACTAGAGACGCAAAACACTGTTTGGATATTATTTATTTGTAAAAAAAACGCTAATATTAATCAATTCAAGCAGATGTAGTAGTCAGTTTATCACTGCGGTCTAGTTTTTCACACTGAAGGCAAAATTTGTTTCCAAGACTGTTTTTAGCTTTCTTTCATTTGGCTGTTACTGACATTCCTAAATATGTTAACATAAAGAGGAGTTAATGTTTTAATGTACACGGTTTAGATAACTTACTTCTGGTTCTTTAGATTTTTGTTTTGTGAACAATTATTATATGATTTATATACCTAACCTACCTAATCGTGTGGGAATTATGATACTAATTAAAATCAAATCTACGAAATTTATAGGCACTACAGAAAATACTTTTATTTTGTAAAAAGGCTGCACAACTCGCCTCTGGTAATGTGATTAATTAAGTCTTGGAGACATCTCAAATTTTGCGCTCTAATAACTTTTCGAGATAAATTTCTATGTGTCTCAAAATGATCGAGCCAACCTACAAACGCACCTGTCACAAAACACAAACATTAAAAAGTATTGTGACTTGCTAAGAATGGGGGTTAAGTTCCACTGGCTGCATTTCTTATGTCCAATTTTATTCCTCGTCTCGACATCACAGTGAATGGAAGCCATTGTCTATTTTCGCGCCAATTCAGTTTTGACAGATTACTTTAAAATTTAAAACTAACTATCTGGACAATTGTATTAAAACTTAAGGTTCATGTTTGGAAATTGTGAAAATGGTGGGACTGTGGTGGATGCTTATATTTATTGCAAAATTTGTATCGGCAAGTGATAATGACCTGACGGCTGAAGAACCACAGAAAAGTAAGCAAATTAAGCATATTTGTTAATTTATTAAAGTCGAAATTTAGTTTTCGTATGGATGCAACATTTTTAAAAATATTTTGTAATAACTTTTGTTACTATAAAACTAAACTTCTAGTTACATCTAAACAATGTTGAAGCATGGGCGTTGCGAGTTTGTTACCTACCCTAAATATATATTCTTTGTATATATGTATGTATATTAAAGAGTATTTGTGTGATCGACCTTAGCTTTACTTGATAATCTGATCAAATGACTAATAATTCTACATTACTAACTAATAATTTAACATTTGTTTTTAAAGAGCAAATGTTATATTTAAACGGAAACCGATTTTATTTTAAGACACGTTGATATCTTTTCTAGTTTATTTTATTATTTATTTATTGTACCACTAAATAATTTTTCGTTAATTTCAGTTTTAGACTAATTATAAATATTTCTAGGCTCAAAACGAAGTGCAAGATTGTCTTATTTAATCTTTGGTTTAAATTGTAGATCGTTAAAATAATTTCTAAATGTCAAATATTAAAGAATATATCTGCCTTGGCATGTTAAATATGTCAAGAAACATTTTCTACGTTAACCCACATACTGTTGCTTTACGGTCGTGAACATAAAACAATGGCAGGGAAATGAAATTGTAGGATCACTTAGAGAATTAATTGCTTCAAAACAACTTTCAATTTTCTTTTATACCTTCACTGTAACCGAAATAACTTTCCCAGAGACTTATTTTAAAGTGAAAACTTTTGTTTCATTCGAGACTGGCTGTCACCAACGGTTTTGCTCTTGTAGTGACAATTATGTACCGCTAAATATAGTATTTTTTTAGTCAGATGGTTCACATATGTAAACACAAAGCACAATACAATTTTTTAAATATATTATGTGCAGACGTGGCAGACAAGAGGTGTCTGAGATTGATACAGACTACCTCCTTTCCGTGACGTTAGACAGAAATAAACAAAAATATAAAAACTTAAATCTTTAAAAAATATAAAAAATTAAAAAAAACTAAAACTAAACATACATGAAACATGCAACATAAAATCTATCATTGTTGTTTAAAAAACTCTGAAAAATATTAGAAAATAAAATATAGTATAGAAAATATCCAGTTTATTTCGTATAAGGGGCGGCCACGAACGACATGAGATACTTTTAGAAATTTTTGGACACTCCCTCGCTGAAATAATTAGAAGTTGTTAGATTTAATTTATCCCCTCTCCCTCTCACTCCCCTCTCACTGACTGTTCAAAAGGTTACGTTTAATATAAATCCTCAACCAATGGGCACGCAGTCAGCATTAGATTTATGTAAAAAAATAATTTCCCTGATTATTTTTACGACTAGATGAGACTAGCATTTTTGACTGACGAGACTAACATTTACTAAAACTGTAGTCTAACGTACAACTTAATTAGAACTATTAAATTGGTAAAATTATATGCATTCTTATAAAGTCTACGGGAACTAATGCACGGTCTTAATTATTTCTACTGGGACCGACATGTGCATGTAATTTAAAATTAGCTATTTGTTAATCTTAACTCAGCTTACCCACAGAAGCTCAGCAGGTTGAAGTGTGACACCCGTCAAGGTCACACTGCGCTGCTGCACGATTCTTTACTTGATTTCATCTAATTAGCACTATTTTACTGTTTTCCAAAGAGACATAATTATTTTATACAGAAAACAGCGAAATCTACTACAAATGCATTTGAAGGGAACGTTCGTAAATAGTTTTTTCAGATATTTTGATTTAAAAATTGTGTGTGTACGCACGTAAGAAGTTATACTTGTTTGGCCTAACTTGATAACAATCTTTCTTAAAATTGTATCTTTTGCGTTATTCTACGTTTGTTGAAAAAAAACGAGACTAATAATAGAAAAAAGGGTATTTATTTCATTGAAAGTTTTATTTTAATGCATTATCTAGTTAAATAAAGTTTATTTAAATATCATGTAAACTACATGACATATGACGACATGACATGTTGACTAGCTAACTACATAATAACGTGCGCACGCATCGTAAAAATATACTCTCATCATTTTCCCCGAACGTGCCAAAAGAAATATAACTACAAAAGAATCTACTGGACCAAGATTCATGAAAGTATATGGGACTACCATTTTACTATATTCTTTCAAATAAAAAAAAAATTTGAAAATCGCTTTATAACCTGCGGGGAAATCCGGTAAAACACATACAAAAAAAATACAGTCGAAATGAGAACCTTCTTCTTTTTGAAGTCACTTGAAAAATGACGTGATAATTAGGTGAGATTTTTTTTAATGGAAAGAAAGACAACCGAGCACACCGTTCACCTAATGGTAAGTGATCCCGTCACTCCTAGGCATATGCAACGAGTGCGTAGTCAACCTGGGAAATTGGATAGAATGGGTCGGGAATAAGAATTTGAAGGGGAAAAGAGTGGGAAAAGAAGAGTAGACATGCCCATCCGGCATCCCCAATAGTCAGGCATACTTTATTTTATGCCGACTTTATAAACGGCGTCGGTACTCCACCGAGCGAACGCAGCCGTAGAAGTGCAGCAAAAGCTGTGGCGGTGGTACTTTCCCGGGTACCTGCCTGACCTACTCTAATTTATGTATGCCCCTTTCATTACACAGTTCTACATACCATAGGTACAAAGGATTGAGAAACTTCAGCAACTTTTTTATCAAGTCAGTTTATAACATTGTCCATATGTAACTAGCTGTTGCTTACAATTTTTTTCGGAATTCTTAGATTTTTTATAAACAATAAAATTCGTATGATATCTGTACATAAAGCCATTTCTTTTTCTTTCTTATATAGAGTACCTCAATAGCTACTACAGGTAGTAGCGATCCGCAACTATTTATATTTAAAACTTATGTTATAAATATAGTGTTTGAACCTGTTATTAATTACTTGTACCTTTTTTAGTTGTGGTGAGAAATAAATTGCATTATTATTTTCTCGGCCTCTAATTTTATTGACTGTATACATTTAACTTATTGTTAATTCAAATTTAAAATCAAAATATCTTTATTCACAAAGACGCTTACGCGTTCTTATGAAACGTTAAATCTTTAAATTGTCATTATGGTGGGACATCCTGACGAAACATCCCGGCCGGCTGACAAGTAAATTTTGGCCACAGTTTTCCATACATTTAATGTCGCATTTGAGTAGCTTGCGCGCAATTCCCCGTCTCTACTAATAGTTTGTTTTGTACCACATTTTTTGTCTTATGTTATTTATTTATTCTTTATTGTACACACAATAAAACATAACATAATCAATAGGACAATACAAACAAATAATGCATGCACTAAGGCGAGCTTAACCCTATGAAGAATTATCTTCCAGCAAACCTTTAAAGGAGGAAAAAAACAATTTATTGAGTAACTAGGTAGGTGTTCATGTCTTCGTACCTCAAAAGAAATAAAACCTAATAATATCACTTCGTGGTTCATTTGTTAAGACCCTATTTCTCAAGAACGTGTCAAGGTGTTGAAATATAAGCTTAATATTTAGAGCTCTATTAAGCCAGTGTAAAAATCACAATTGTAATGGTGTGTCCAAACACCGTGCACGGTTCAACAGACATTCGCGGAACAAATTTACCGCGCTACTAATTTAGACAAACTCAGAAACACCTGAAAAGAACCATGATCCATGCGTCGGATACGCATGTAAATATTCGGTCCCGGTTGTCTTGATCACCTTTAACCGTCGCTAAGGAATGTCAGTGCCTTTAAATATCCTGACAAGTAATCCATCCTTTGAATAAAGTACAAACTGGTCCCTTTGGGTTGCGGAGGCCAGATGCCAGTCGCCCTGTGTAAAAACTGATATTCAAGTAGTATTTGGATGAACTAGAAGCCAATTCCAAGTAATTTGTAAATAAGCCTAGGTTCTTCTACCTACCACTAGTTATTTCGTTGATTATGCCTTGAAATAACTCTGGCATGTGTATGTTAAGAATATAAAAATAAAATATGGCACGATCTTCATAGGTTTCCTTTTTAAATATACTGCTGGCTGAAGCACAAGATAAAATCGTAAGCGGTTCTTCCCATAACACTAACCTTCGACATTCCAGATTCGCGATTCCTTCCCTTATTTGAGATAAAGCGTTTCGATGGTAGACCTAGCAGTAACATGGCGCAGGTTCCTGTAGGACTGCCGCCATTGACATCTGTGCCGATTGCGGGGGAAAGGTGCTCAGCAAGGCTGGAGTCTGCTTTAAACCAGTTAAAAAGCAGGAAGAGGTCCCAACCGAAGAGTCTGGACATGCCTCTGGTACTATTACAACATATTCTATTTTTATTATAAATGTCAATGTTTGTGAGATAATTTCTAACAGGTGTTGGTGAAACGTGTCTTTGCTATGGGCTATAACTTATTTAGATATTGCTCACATACATAAATTGCCCCTTTATTTGATTGACAATGAGATTCGAACCTGCGACGTGCGATATTAGTCTCGCATGCCTGTCCCCTGACAACTTCGCCATTATTGCAGTTATTTATGCAGAACAGACATTAACAGAATTCAAAAAAAAAACATTCTTTTTTTTAATCGAAGGGATCGGTAGTTAAGAGATGGCCCTGTCTAATTTTCATGAAAATCGGTTCAAAACTTTCTTTTTTAAATCAAAATAAACGTAACAATATCATAAATGTCCACTTTTAAAGCGTTTAAAATGGGTTTTGCAAATTTTTGAGAAAATAATACATGAAACGTAATGCATAATCTTAAAATACTAATTAATGTCCAGCAACGTGCGTCGCTTGCAAATCGTGTATTAAAATTTAAAAAAAATTGTATTAAAATTAAATACAAAAAATACAAATACGAATACTAAATATATGTACATATGGTTTGAATTGGTCACTTTTTAATTTGCCAATAATATAATATAAGATTGATAAATTACTAGAATAGCGTAGTTGGTGGGATAGTACCTTCAGCATTTCATTGCAGGTTTCAATTTAGTACTCGACCCCTCCAGAGACCTTTCACTTTCTTTAATATATATGCTATTGTATTATGCACATTCCTTATACCACGACATAATCGCCTCCGCCACCGAATGACAATGGCCCTTGCTTGATAAACGGAGGTCGTGGGTTCGATTCCCGTGGGGGAACAATAACTTTATGTTGTTGTTTCTTGGTTGTGTTAGAGCATTGGGCTGATTACCCTATTGCATGAAAAAAATAGTTTCTACGGGATTTATTTCATAATATAACTTATACATAAACGACTCATACAGAAAAAAATAATTACCTGCATCTTTTTATATCAATTTGGAAATTATGCATGTGAAACTTCCAACTTTCAATAAAATTTGTTAAATTACAATTTCAGAGTCAGAGCATTGACCTAAATGGATACAGCCTTTACCAACAGATGCGAAGCGCGCCAGTCGATATGTATGTAACAAGAATGAGGGTACGTCTGCCGCAGAACAGCAACTGGGTGCGAGTGGAGAAATGCTACTTCGACCCGAGGAACATCTCCTTGGAGACCATGCTACTGTTCCACGATATAACAATCAGTGGGAATGTAGACTTGTATGGCGCCAACGAGTTTGATAGGACATCAAGACGCAGGCGAAATTACTCGGATCTACGTCAAGATGAACCTTATACAAGGACCAGGAGTGGCTGCAACATGATCCTTAGGCTACGGAAAGCGGGGATCGGTTTTCATACAACACCGCTTCATCAACAACCGGGTAAATTCAACGTGAAGACTGACTCAGAATTCGTCGAACCCGGTTTCATGAGTGTATACGCGTACGGTTGTGAGAAATATATCAACAAGAATTCCATAAGGAATAAAGACAACCTCCCTCTGAAAAGGAAAAGACGATCCGACGAGTTCACATTCGATCCGCGCTTAGAAGAGACATATGGCGACGTTCTGGAACAATCCTCCAACCTGTGGAGAACGCACGAGCCACACAGCAGAGTCAATTACGAAAGAAGTAAGCTGTTCCGGCCGGACGATGATTTGGATGAAGCGGAAGACATATCTAGAGAAATGGAAGACATATTCACGAAGGGAATCCGGACTTTATTGACCACGTATATGAAGAAAGAGCTACAACCGGCGATTAAGGACACGTTGATGAGGAATATGGGATACGTTGTATCATATGGTTAAGATTTATTTCGTTTGTGGCACCCAATGTACAATGTTATATGTTTATAGTGTAGAAATTATTGAAATATAGCACATTTCTTTTGTTCCGATAGTTATTTCAGTCCTATTTTTTATGCATTGCGAGTGGATGACACCAGAGCTATAACACCTGCTTAATTAAACTGAAATATTAAGTCAAAAAAAGCATTTTTATAAATAAAAAACCTAACGTGTTTGTAAATACATAGTAAACTAAGCACAGGCACTTTTGTTCTTTCTGAAAAGTTCTTATAAAATTCATAACTTTTTCATAACATACTACACTTGCAGGGTCGAATTTAGCTTTAGTGTCACCCCATTGACACTAAGGCTATTAGTGTCACCCCATTGAAAAAAATGCTTTTTTTAACCTACTTAAAAGGGAACAGTTGTGAATTTTATTTGAAAGAATATATTTTAAATGTAGACTAATATAACCTTCAACGAAAAACGGTGTTATAGTTTCTTTTTTAAACCAAATTTTGAAACTTTTGGTAAATAATAGTTATTACACATACGAAGATACGTTACATTTACCAGATACGAAGATTATTTTTTGCAGTAGTTTATAGTGCAATATGCCTGAAAAAGTTTGAATTCATCATTCAGTTAGAAGTCAGGTTAGTTTTTTCAATGGATTCATGACAAATGTTCTTGTTACTTACATTGTCGAAATCAGAGATAACCAAGAATTTTCCCTCAAGTTATGTTTAAATTAGTTTTTCCAGGATCACCTTTGTCCGCCCCCTGAAGATTTGCCGCCCTGAGCACTAGTCCTGCCCGTAGTGTAATTCCGGGGCAGCATGCATTATAAAAATATACCAATTTCGAGCAAAACTTAAATTAACTTATAATGGAGGCATTTTTTTTGTTGTTACGCCATTAGCAAAATTTAACCAGTGTTTATGTTCTATGTAAAACTTTGGATCAGACTTCTTACATAACCCTGAAAGTTTTTCATATTTTACATATGACCATTCTTTCTTCACAAACCCTGAGCATGGACGCAATGTGAAGGTCCATGAAATTAAATGAAAATTTTCATACAGTTACATTTAAAATTCTATTATTAATTATCTATTATAATGACTTATATACTTTTTAACAGACTAAATAGGTTATGGATATCACAAAATGCTCTGCAAATTATTGTTATAGTATATAAAATCAAATTAATAATATCACAAAGTAGCACTACTGCAGTGCAGTTAAGATTTGTTCCCTCTAGGATAATTTTCACAGAAAACCAAAACTAAAATTCATGATGTTTTTTTTATGTATCCATACTATGGATAAATTATCCATTTGAAAGTTTTTTCTTTAAACATGAAAAAGTCAACCAAATTGAGATTCTCTTTTATTTTAAAGTTGGTTGAAATTTTTTTCAACTTCAACATTAATTTAATCCATTCACATTTCCCCACAAATAACAATGTTATCCTATGACATCTGTTATATTAAATTAACTAAATAATCATCATGTGACAATATCATATTAAAATAAACATAATTAAGATTTTTAAAAAGTAACAATTAAATATGTTAAGATATTCTGACAAAAATTCGAAATTTAATTTAACTAATTTGGGCATGTTAATATCTCCCACACATATGGCTAATACCTAATAGTTCAGGTGGTATGATCAAACATTTGCCAGGAGGACATTCATTCTCAAAATACTAATGGTTAAATTTATCATTAAATAAGCTTTATGATCAACCATAAGATTTGCCGCCTAATTGTATCAGCCAAAGGGTATTATATCAATCTCCTCTACTTATAAAACGAAATACAAAAGTATAGTAAAGGTTACACTGTAATAGAAAGATTGTTTGTTACAATTAATAAATTATAGTATACTTAATAGTCAACAATAAATAATCACATTTTACAAAAAATATCAACATATTAAATTCAGCCATTTTAATGGTGCAACCTCAGTATGAAATACTTTATCTCGTCATAAACTGAAAAATGTAATGCTGAAACCAAAATTGCTTTTAATACACTTGGTCCATATCCTTTATAAAGGGCCAAGAAACCTTCATCAGATATGGTTAACCTAATACAGTCAAATAATCCATTACAATATAATTGTTTTCCAAAACTCTGTCTGTGCTGCTGAAAACCTTGTATTTGAAGCCTTTTTTTTACAACATCAAAAGGGTATATTGCTGTCTTAGATACAATACCGGCAATGCCTCCAGCTAAAAAATTAGCTATTAATGTTGATTCAATAACACCAAATGTGGTAGACCTTTGAAAAAAAGCAATTCTATTAAAAACACTTTTAGCCAGAAACTGGTATACAGCAAATTGTATACCGGCATGTGGTGCAATTTGGGCCAATGTAGGTATAAGTCCTTTAAACAAGGCCCTACTGCCCTCTGTTTTCACTATAACAGAGGTAGCATTAAGGAACCCTTTGTAGACTTTCTGTGTTTTCTTTTCTGCAATTAATCTTGTTCTTATTGTATCAAAAGGAAAAGATGCTACAGTTGCAAGAGTTGCTGCTGTAGCGCCATTAGCAAAATTTAACCAGTGTTTATGTTCTATGTAAAACTTTGGATCAGACTTCTTACATAACCCTGAAAGT
>JAOCPS010099238.1:0-15600 GCA_025505425.1 Graphium colonna | reverse complement strand
TAATGAACAATAAAGGCCCCAGGACACTACCTTGCGGTACTCCATACCGAACTGTTCGCTCACCTGACATATATTTTTCTTCTCGGTTATTGCTATTGTTTATTCTAGTAATAAGTGTGCGGTATTTTCTATTCTTGAGATAGGACTCCATTAACTGCGCGACATTTCCTCTTATTCCATAATCGTAGAGTTTGGATAGTAATATATTATGATCAACGTAATCAAATGCCTGAGTCATATCACAGTATATAGCGCAAACTGGGTTTTTTATATCAATATCTGTCATGACTACATTTAAAAAATCGTGAATAGCCATATTTATAGACTTATTTTGACGAAATCCTTTTTGTGCCTTAGTAAGTATATTATTTTTTTCAAAAAATGAATAAATTTGTTTATAAAAATATTTCTCAAAAATTTTGGAGAATGGTGACATAAGTGCAATTGGCCTATAGTTTTCTATACGTTGCTTGTCATCCTTTTTAAAAATAGGTCTAATTATTGAACATTTTAATTTGTCAGGATAAATACCATTACTTATACTTATATTAATGATATAACTGAGATGATTAAAAAAATGTATATACAGCTATATTGATTAAGTATCCATATTTGAAGTAGGAAACAAAGTGCCCTTTGAACTTAAACCGTTGCTAGTGGAAGTATTTTACGTGAAATAAATTAACGAACCCATCGTTTTGTTGCTTGCAGTAACTGCGCCATTCAAACAGGCATCAAGTTCTTACTCCTCTTTAGTTTCGTTTGTGGAGTGCTATAATATCAAACAAACAATAAAACTTTGTTTTCTTAGAAGTTTTGTAAACAAAGAAAAATTGTCTGAGATATTTCCCTTTCTGTGCACTGAAATTACGAAGCACTATTTCTGATTTTCTAAGTTGTCGTATGTATTTGTAAGCCAATAAAGAGACTTTGTGAATGCCAAAAGGAGGTGTGAATGTGGTTTAAATTCTATCAATAAATAGTCCTTGAGATTGATGTATTTTATAATAATGATTTAAGATAAAAGTGATGTTTGATGCAAAAATTAAAGTTGCCTAGCCAAATATTGGACAGTGCTAAAACACCTAAATATCCTAATGAGTTTTTCAGTTATTAGTCATAATCTTATATGCGCTGGCTGATTTCTTGAGATATCTGTTTTAAATTTAATTAATCTTAATTTTCATGAATTATCCGAGGTAATATAGTGTATACAGGATGACTATCATAATTTGATAATCGCTACCACCTAATTCTATAATATTTACTTAAGTAATGAGTAAACTAGGTGCTCCCTGGTAGCACCCACTTAATATTTTTTTAATTATTTATTAATATAATTCATCCAGCTAACTAACGAGAAAACAACATGCTTATTTTGTATTTTTACGAAAACAAATTTACAGTATTTTTCAATTTTTTTTCATTGTGATACTTTTTCACTTTTGGTATGAACAATAATACTTTGTTCGTGAACTGCCTAAATATTTATATATTATTTAAGTTCGATATCGAGTATTGAAATCCAAAAAATAATATTTCTAAATTTTATATAATTATTTATTTTGTATAATTTTACCGGATATCCAGTCTTCAAATAACACTCTTTTTACTACCCGATCCTTAATATGTTTTCATTCCCTTGTATACTTGTCATTCAACTCAAAGTTTATTAACTTATATGGAGGGGCACAAAAATGTTGCTGGTCACAATTGGACACTTTAAAAAATTGATTTTACTTCTGATATTTACAGTAGCTGCTCCCTGGGATTTCACGCGAGTAAATTTTTCCCGTTTTCCTGCAAAGGGAAAGGAATCTCGTAGTGATGCTCCGTTGTTATTGGTCATTGTATGATTTTATATAGCCTAATGCCTTTCTCAATTAATTGTCTATCCAATTCTTAAAGTATTTTTCAATTGGGACCTGTAGTTCCTTCGATTAGCGTTTTCAACCAAACAAACGAACTCTCCAGGTTTATAATATTAGTATAAATTCAATATTGCTATACTAATCCTTTATATTATCTAAGAAATAAAAATAAGACAAAGAATAATATGATACATTTTTCTCGTTCATCTCTTTTTTAAATTTAAGAAGAAAACTGATGGTTATTAACTGATAACCTAAGTTGCTTGACAAGCGTAAAAACGCTAACAAAACGCCTTTGAGTCACATTAAAATAATATATTTTTTTTATTTTACGGTTGTTTGTCTCTTTCTATTTTTAATTCCTGCCTTATCTCCGCAATAAAATTTCATTAACATTTTTTAGGCATATGCAGAATGCTATGCTTGTGTAAATATCATGAAAAGCAAAAATATATAAAATAAGCGAAAATATTATAAATTAATTTCGGTGAACTGTACTAAATAGTAAGTCATGGACCTTAAAAAATTAACACGTTCTATCAAGTATTTAAATTGTACAACACTTTGACTAATAATAGTATATCTTCTTTGTAATGCTTAATTTTGGTGGGAACTTAAGCTATTTCAATTTTCAGGACAGCGTATTGAAAACACCCATGGAACTGGTGCGGAATAAGACTGATCAGATCGGCGACCGAATGGTCAGCACGGAAGAAGGTCAGCGTCGCAGCAAGGAAATAGGCTGTGTTTGTTTCCAGTCAGAGAGAGCATTGACCAGGTGAGCGAAAATAGCTTGATACTTGAAATCAGTGGCCGAGTTCATCGGGTTTAGTTTACAACCGCATAAATCGGTCAAAGTCATATTCGTATTTATAAACTCACCGCTCAATTTGCTAATAGGATCGTCTTATCGATACACAGTTACATGTTTGAGAGTTAAAATGTTGATGTACAATGTTTCTGGAACCGGATTCTATCCTAACCTAGTTATATTCAGAAGCTATCCTGAAGAAACACTTTTTTAATAGAAAATTGTTCGTATATATCGTTATTCAGTGATTTTACCACAACATTTTTTCACAGCTTTTGCAGCACTTTTACGGCCGCGCTCGCCCGGGAAAGTACCACTGCCCTATATAACGTCAGCATAAAATAAAGCATCTATTAGTTTTGGGGACGCCGGACGGCCATGACTAGGGTAGTGTCTTATCCCACTCCTTATCTCTTCTATTCCTTAATCCAGGCCCATCCTTTCCAATTAACCTATTCTATCATATTTCCCAGGTTAACAACGCATTCGGGACTCACCAGATGTTGCATATGTCTATGGGCGACGGGATCGCCTAACGTCAAGTGAACCGTCTGCTCGTTTGTCTTCCCTTCTAAAAAAACAAACTATGATTAGCGCACACATATGGATAACGGTCCAAATTACTAGAACGCTTTCCTGATAGGATGCGCTGCTTGCAAACAAAATGTGTTCGAGGCGCACACGTTCGGCTTGATTCCATGTGTTGTGGAGATTGTTCCGCATGAAAGATGTTCGGGGCTGGTAAAATATAAAGTTTAAGTTAATAATTGTTTTAAACCATCATTATACGTTATATTTTTAACCATCTTCAAAAAAGTAGAAGGTTCTCAATTCGACTGTCTTCTTTTTCGGTATGTATGTGAGCTGATATCTTCGTTAGTTATGGACCTATTTTCAAAATCCTTTTTATATTTAAAAGTATATAGTAACTAGGTGGTCCCGGTTGCCCATCCCCCTCCCCTTCTCCTATGACAGCGGTAACCAAAGACCATTTACCCAAGGAGGACACCAGAAACTCTAGAGAATCCCCAACTGATTACCCACTGTCAGTTAGCGTACAGTCAGAGCGTGGGTGCTCAGGTAGCCCCACGTATTCTGACCGTCATCTTACCGCTCTTTACTGCCCAAGGCAAACGATGTAAGAACACCTCGAGACCTCCTTACACCCTAGCTGTGGACTTCTGTAACATCAGGGGATTACACTCAAATTGAAATGCCGTCATCACCACCTTGAGATGGCAAGACCGAGACTGAGATATTCTCTCCGGCAGACACCTCCTATCTCGGTTACCCGGGGTACAAACTAGATTATTTTTTTTATAAGATCTCCGTCGACGCTCCTCTGGGAATCTTCGACCATTGCATTTGATCCAGAGTGAGGTGCCTAAAACGTGCCCATTGTTGTATACGGGTCATCGCCGTGTATGGCACTAGAAATCAGCAGATTAGGGTGGGATGCGGTCCTTCTTTGCATCCTACCCCTGGAGGCAGATTTGCTTGTCACTGGATGATCTAAGCGCTGTCGCCGATTCTATTGTCGATGTGGTGCTTAAAGATATGGAAATGTAAATTCAAGACCTTGGTTCAGTCGCTCTTGTAAGTTAGGTTCTCGTCATAAGCAAGAAAGCTATCAATCATGGGCCACGGTGGCGGCGTCTTGCGATGTAAACAGTGCATTGAGAAAGGAATCTAATTTTGCCTCAAGGTCCTTCACAAGCTCCCTGGCCGTAGCAAAACGAAGCACATTGGCAAAATTGGCTAAAGACTAGTTCGCCTGCCTTCTAACACTTGCGTATTTTGGTCTCTCGCTAAATCTGTCCAAGGGAACTTCTGTACTTCTGCACGGCGGGGATGACTCGCTGGCCCATACCGCTACACAGAAAATCGATCTCCTGTACACTCTTTTTGCGTTAAATTCGGTTTTGGATGATGGGTGGAATGGGGACAGGATGGTCGGTGGTGTGCTTCAACACCGCCGACCATCCTGCGGTGTGAACACTCCATGCCAGAAATACGCTTTCACTTGAGTGCAGTGCGTAAAGCGCTTTTCTCCCTTGATGTACATAAGTCGAGTGGGCTCGATGGAATTCCCGCTATTGTGCTGAGGACGTGCGCTCCTGAGTTGGTACCGATTTTAACGCGTCTTTTTCGACATTTTACACCTTAGACGTGGTTCCGTCATCTTGGAAAACGGATTCAGTGCACCCGATCCTAAAGAAACGGGGTCGCTCGAATCCGTCCAATTACAAGCTGATTGCCATTACCTCCTTGTTCTTAAAAATTATGGAGTCAATCATCAACAGCCAACTCCTTAAGTACCTAGAGGATTACTAGCTGATCAATGATCGACAATATGGTTTCCGCTAAAATCGATCAGCTGGTTATCTACTTATATACTTGACCCATCGATGGGCGGGAAAACATTGAGGGTAATGGGGCGGCTTTGTCGGTGAGCTTGGACGTAGTAATGGCCTTCGATCGGGTATGGCACAAAGTGCTTCTTTCCAAGATAACATCTTACGGACTACTTGAGAAATTATGCGACTGGATAACCAGCTTCCTTGCAGATCGGACTATTAAGGTCACTGTCGACTAAGCATACTCCGACGTAAAGACTGTGAACGCTGTTGTCCCACAAGGCTGCGTGCTATCTCCCACACTGTTCCTTGTGCATATCAATGATTTGTTGCGCATTAGCAATATTTATTGTTATGCAGATGACAGTACAGTAGACACCTTTTTTACCGCTTGTTACTTTGCTTTCCTCTCTCTATAAAAAAAAAAACATCGTTTACTTCTAATGCGTTCAAACGTATTAGAAGTAAAGTTGGTTTCACTTTTTATATGAAAATAACAATCATAATTCAAATTCACTGAATATGATGTCAAAATCAAGTTAGTGTCACTATTCAAGTACATCTGGCCATGCCACGGATGATACTCATACCGCAAACCACGCGTTCCCTGAACATAATAAATCATTGTCGAGATTTTAACGCATTCTAGGTTAAAGGATTTTGATTCTAAATACGCGGTAAAAATGAATATGCGTTACAAATAAATAAAAAAAAATAAAACTTAACCAATTATTGGAGTTTTAAATTACTTCAGGTAAAACATTTCATTGAATCGGAAAGTTTATTAACCAAATGATATTTAATAATTTAAAATGAAACACGAACATTTATTAAATTATTGAAGCAATAAATTTAATTATTGGTCTAGATTAGTAATTATTTTTATACGTAAAGTTATATTACCTACTCAGCACCTATGGAAGCTACAAGAAAAGTTAACCAAAAATTATTTTTTACTGCCACTATCTTCCAGACTATGACTTCATGGAAATAACGATTGTAAGTCCGTTAAATAGATGAGGTTACAAAAAGATCCGTTAACTGTCTTTAACGATCAAAGAAGACGAAACGATAGATTTGCTGAGTCGCCTTAATGAATTAATGATCATGAAAAATAGAGTACAAGTCGATAATATAACTCCCGGCAGGTCTATAGGATATATATATATTGAAGAAGTTAAGGGTGTGTAATATGTAAATTGTTACACCGACTTTCATTTGATATTGACGGTTTTGCACTTATTGATTGACGTACGAGCAGTAATGTGACTCAGTTAGTAGCTAAACTTTTAACATACATTTCATGTATATTAAATGTTATGTACAAAATAAAGAAAAAACTCTTTAAACAATTCATGTTTCTGATGCCTTAAACGACAATTATTGACGGCATAAACATATTTTAATTAAGATCGTTTACAAAATTAAATACATTGACTTAAATAACAATGCTTGAATAACCGTTAACCGAGATCTCTACGATTCAATGAAAATAGAAAATGTGTATGTACATATGACCATTTTGTTGGTGTTTCTATTATCATATATCTATTTGTGGCAAAGCAATGAACTCGATGCCAAATATAGAACGGAGTCGACGGTGCAGACATACATACGTTAACTTACAAATTGTTCTATGCTAAAAAGTTATTTTGGAACTTCTAAATAAGGGAAATGAATAAATGAAAGTTATTGTTATAATTACCTATGTAAAATGAAACAGTAAGTTAATTCAAATAAAGAGATATTTTGGGTTGCCTTTCAATTAATTTTATTGTCGTATATAAACAAAAATAATTTACAATCATTTTGTTGGCATATTCTCATTAAGATGTCTGAAATTAGAAATACAATTTCTAATCGAAGCTTATATAATTATAAGCTTATACCTACATTGCGCTATATGGTGCTTTTTGGCGTGTCTTCTGCAAAGAAAATATTTTATTATAATGTGTCTATAGTTAGTGGGCATACCTTTGCCTACCATAATATTACTAAGTATAGGTGAAGGGATTTAACATATTAAATATATTCGCAGGTTTTATCTAATGATTTAAAAATAATTGGGGATTGTCTTGTTTCACATAAAATAGCAATCAAACGCTTATTTTTCACATACCTCAACGTTCTTTCTATATCTTTAAAAGTATGCCTTTAAATATTAAAAGTAATAAGGTTAAAAGTGACATTAAACAAGCTTTAATATATAAATGATTCCACCAAAATATCATGAGTTTACTAAGGCTGGATTTGGTTATACTTGTTGTGTACACACAAATATTTCGGCCAATCAAGTGAACTGAAGATTAGGGGCCACATTTGTGTTATCTGACGTGTAATCATAACCGAAATGTATTTACTAAAGTTCATTGACTAGCTACATTATTTATGTACTATATGTATCATGTTAGTGCTTGCTGCATAGTTAATATACACGTACACACATACTAAAACTTACATTACAAACGTATAATGTTGATTGCATATTTTAAAGTCTTATGATAGCTTAATATTCAAATCCTTTATTATAACTCAAATAAAAAAATAAAATAATTCTTTTCTACTTTGTATGTATATTCTTCCATATAAATAACATATTTTTTACGAATATTTAACTTCCACAAGTATTGATAAAAGTTTCGAGAATACAATTGAAACAGTCAAATCAAATTTAAAATATTTAAAGCAGGGTTCTCCTAGAAATTGCGATTTCGTAAAAAAAATTATTACTAATACATTATAAAAATGTTAATAAAAAACCACTTATTGAGAAGAAGAACACCACTTGCACTTGAGACCTTTTTAAGCTCCGTCGTATGTCCGTTACACAATAGATAAACTTGCATAAACTTTATCTGATAGAAAAAATGCTATACATACCCCTATTAGTCAATTTAAAAGCAATATTATTTAAACTGTACATAATTTAAAGGAGAGAAAATGAAAGTAAAACAAGCAACTGTGATGGTGTGAGCGATGTCGGTAATAATATTTTTAATATTATACAACTCGATTTTTTTCTCAAAATCAAAGATTTTACCGACGCTTCGAGTCTCGGCACGTACACACTCTTTAGCCCGGCCGCACACGCACGGTTTGTTTTAAAACTGAATAAAAAAAGTTGCATACAAAAAAAACTTTCATGATATAAGAAGGTTTCTTCTCCGTATAACACCAATGTTTCCCGGCCGGGCTTAAGGGTGACACTCGGCTCTTAGCCGCGGCTAGTGAGACGTGTACGCTGCCGTCCTCTTCCTCAGCTCCAAAGCACAGCGGCAGCGTAGGCTTCCTCGCATACGTCTACGAATGTGTGTAGCTGATAAGAGATAATGCTTTTATAGTCGTAGCACCGTTGTATCTTCAACTGTTCGATTGTATTGAGTGATATCATCCATTTCTCCCACCGGTCGACGAGCTCCGTAGTTCCGCGTTCACGATACCGCTCAGTTCCGAACCTGCGGCATCGTGATCTCTGTCCTTGTCATTGCGGTGCGTTTGAAGCTGGTTGTTTCTTTCGGACACGGATTGGCAGCATAAGCATTGTGCGCTTGAAGAACCTCACCTTAAAGCTAAGGATAAATAATATTCGAAAAGATTTTCATGAACACTTTTTTTGTATGAACATTAAATATGAGAAGGTTATAAATCGTGAATCATATTTATATGATTTTCTGAATATTCAATTAAGTGGTAAGATCTTAAACGCACAAATGTACACGTTTAAGCGTCGATTTTAAACAATATTAATTTTAACTATCCATTGAAATATAAATAACTTCGCGTAAAACCATATTATGCATGTATCTCTCACAGCGATCATTCGTGGACTCTGCTCATTTACAGTAATCAGCGAGTAACATTTCGTCTGAGATTTGTGATAACATTTGAAATACAAACATGTGCAACGAAATATAGAATTGAACTTTGCTTTGCTTTAATTATGAAACTATTTTTGTTTATTTATTATTGTTCTCGCAATAAATCAATAGCAATTTGAAAATTAAAATATTTGTAGACACATTGTGTTAATATTTTTTTTATATATCCTATCAAAATCAAATTTTGTCCACTACTTTACGACGGCATATTCCATTAAGCACGGACTATCCAAATCTCAAGTAACTGCAATTACAGACTATTCAAATAATCTATCTAATAAGTAAATAGACTATCAAGTTTAAAAATAACCTACAAAAAATTGTTTATGTAAATAGTCATAGGAGGTTTCCTATTTATTAATCGGTTGATTAATAATTTCAATTTACCTAACTAACAAGTAATTTAAGGCTTATGATTTATCCAAAATTTTATATTTTCTTTACTTTTAATTCTAAATCCTATTTTTTTATTTATCGGTTGTTAAAAGAAATCGAGAGTTCAAACGTGACATTTTAACCCACTGATCATTTTGAATTAACATTAAACCTGCACGATATACTCGTAATATTGCAAAATTAAATGTTTTTCAGGCGATTTTTCTACGAGTGCATAAAAAAAAATTTAATGTATCGAAATTTTAGGTAATTTTGAATGCGAGTTCTGAAGTGTAACTAATTCAGAATTATCTCGCAAAATATAAATACGAGTACTTCATCCGAAGTGGGTGCAGCTCATGGATTGCGTTTTTAAGTATTTTTTTTTTGACGGTGAAGTAAAACATCGTGAGGAAACCTCCATATCTAAGAGGTAATAATAATATTTCTAATTAAAATAATCTGCACTTGGGCCGCGTGGTGGGCTATGCCCCATACCCTCTGTTTTAGAAGGAGGTCTTACCCAGTAGTGGGAAAGCAGTTAGTAATTTATAAATAGGCTGTTTCCTTAGTAAGGGAAACTTTAAATAAAATATTGAACCACCAGGAAGAGCTTCTACTAAGATGAATAAAAATTAATCAAAAGTGATGGGAAAAGGTTGGCCTTTTGTAAATTTTTATTTATATAGTACAGTTGTATCGAACTGCAAAGTCTTCGCCGAAAAAAGGTATTTTAGGCTGAAAAACGTAAAATGGATTCTTTACAATAATCGCAAACGAACAATGCAATGGCTAACTCTTGCTAAACATTTAAAACAATGTTAATCTACTCAGAATAAATTTATGATTTGTTTGATGTTTACGATAAGGAGTAATTTAGTGCAGCTACGAGTATCTTGCATTCAGTTAAGCAATAACAGCTGTGTACTGTGCTGTGCACAACTTTGAACCATGATGGCAAATTTTGCAGAAATAGCCTCGACTCGTCATCTATCTACACCATTATTGATCAATGAAAGACTATGACCTTACACTGCACCATTAAAAACTGGTCGTACGGAAAGAAAACATTTGCCATCCTCACTCGCTGAACTAGATCCAAACACACTTGCATTTTTCCACTATTTGAACGATTTCATTACACATTTTGCTGGTTTTATGTCCCCATAACTTAATCTCATTATAAAGGATCTTCCAATGTAATCGGAGACATGTATAGACAATGACAACGGGGAACAGTTTGATAAAATAAATATATAATACTAACTACCCGACTACTATTTTTTAAAATGAATACTTTTTTCAATCGCCCATTATCATGACCATGAAAAAATTGATCTGAAAATAGAAAACGTATAAATTTTTTTAATGAGCAACATTTTATAATTCTAGAGGTCATTCGCATCCATGTATGTATGTCTTTTGTTGGCTGAATAAGTGTGTGAATATTTCTGAAACAAAATATTTTACAAAACAACATTTTTGGTTTTTCGATTTATCTTAAATTAATCGAGATTGTAAACTGTAAGTCAATTTTAGTTTGAAATAAATGAAGTGAACCGCTCGAACTTTCTAGTTTCCATGGATATAATTTTCAGCAGGTCTTACAGACATAATTCTACATTTAGGTAGTTTTAAGTTAAAACGCATTATATTTGTGTGTGTGTGTGTGATAATTTTAGTAAAGATTTGTTCATCTGTATACGAAGCCTCCTAAAAGCAATTAAATCAACATCAATGAGACACGTCACCAATATATGTCAGCTCCTCTTGTTCAAATATTAATAGACATTGACAAGAACGAAAGTACCTTTCTGATTTTAATCTTTTCCAATAGCAATTGACAAGCTTTAGTGTATAGTGTAAGAAAAAACTAGGATACAATTTTATTAAACAAAATATATGGAAAGTTGTAAGTGCATTCTCAACCTGGACAATTGAATAGAGTGGGTTTATTAAATGGGTTTGGGTCAGGTTTTATTGATTTGGAGAGGAAAGAAGTGGAAAAAGAGAATGGTAGGAATAGCCCCGAAAATTTAAATCTGATATATTTTCATGTTATGTAAACCAAAGTTTACGATATATTTCGCTAAATAAAAGATATATAAATATTACTTTGGACACTATTACTCACACTTTTAATAGCCAAATGCACTGAATTCCGATTCTTAATAAACTTTGGATAACAATCGAATGTTATCTTTTACTTCCTTATAAAATAACGAAAGTATTAGCTCTAAAACATAAAACGCCCAAAAATATTTTTTAATCAACCATGAATCTGCTGCGCACGGATATTAATAAGAATAAAGCCCGATTGACATACTCGTAGTAAACATATAGTCTATAACCATTAGAATTAGTGTGTACGTATCATGCGATGATACGTTTAGCTGTCTTTTCACAAATCTTCAAAAAAATAACACCACTGTATAATTTGTACACTAATTACTGGTATAAATAAAAACACACAGGCATAGTTTTATATATAAAGGCAAAGATTAGCTATTTTGCTTGGTATAGAACCTTTCATTTTCTTTTTGATACTAAATCACCTCTTGGTTAGAAAAGGACAGTTACGGACTATGTAAAACTGGTGTAAGTAACTCAGTGGGGCGTCTTTTTTTCTTCTCTTATTTATCATTTTTAAACAGTTTTATAGAGAAATACAAGTATAGGTATCATAGCATAAGAAAATATATGATAATGTCGAGTAGGAATTGACCACTGCTATCCGAACGTTAGGTTGACCTTATATTTATCCGGGATATCATAATAATAAAAAAATATACGCCTTTGGTGTAATAAGACTCGTTAAGCGATTCGATGTCACGTAAAATGTTACATTGTTTTTATCTTTCATCCGGTAAGGGTCATTAAGAACCATTAGGATAATATAATTTTATGTAATACTATCATTAAAAAGTATTGGTAGCATATTATCATCAAAATAAAAAAAATTGTGATATAATAACATTTCGTTCCGCATCCGCCTACATTTTAAAAACTGGGGATTGTGGACATAAATTGTGCAATTCAAATGTAATAAATGTGTTAACTTTACGCTGCTATTGATTATTTGGGTTCGGGCAATTTTTGTTTGGATTGTGGGTCATTTGACGAACGGTTCGTTTTATTTGGCATCATTAAAATAGATAAAAATCAAATTTGTCATAAATCATCACACTTTAAGATGACGTTGACAATCCTGATTTTTTATTATATAAATAGTAACTTTATTTAACTACAACTTTTATTTCTTTCTGTTTTTATTTTCATTGTTATTTATTAAAATAAATTTGCGGACAACACCTTGATTCGATTTTTTTTACTTACAGTGACAGTTTCAACTTACAGTTAAAACATAAAGATCTGTAAACCTTTTATTTTATATATAAAGTTAACAAAGGTATTTTGCTGTATTGAGCTTAATTCAGGTTTCGTAAAGTTGAAGACAACCAAATTTTATTATGAGAATTGAAGTAAAAGATACGTGGTTCCCCTTAATTTTATTTCAACTACTAGAAAATTCCTTTCTCGATCTTGTACAATGAACGTAATGCCCGGTCCAAACTGAAATGCGATTAACTCAATAAAGCAATTTGTATCTAGCTTTTCTAGCAAGTGCAAGAATAAGCATTTTCAACCAATAAATAGAGTATCCATTTTTGATTTTTATAAACATACCATTTGAACAGTAGCAATCGCCAGTGGCAGCGTCTTAACTAAAATAATTAAAAAACCCCTTGTTTTGTTACGTGTTGAAATATTACGCGGATGACACCGCAGGGAGCAGCTAGTCTGAATATACGAATGTCCCTCTAATAGGAAAAGCTAAATAAGCTTGGCATAGATGTGCACAATAAATAAGAATTCTTGTTTTCGAACAACAGTTAATTAATTATTAAACAAATAAGAACATCATATTTCTTTTTCTCTTTCAGAAAAAAAGTAATAATAATAAAATGGGAAATAAGTATTTAAAAATAAGAAAGAACATTACAATACAATAACAATAAATTAATCTCTGTTTTTGTGTTAAGTACCTAGGAGTATTAATGATTTGGTTTTGATTAATGACTATTTTCTACTGACATATTATTCCGATAAAATAATCTTAATACATTATTCATTCACATATATGTCATAAATCAATAAACACACACATGAACTATTCATGGAATTGAAATCATACTAGATATTATATACAACTTTTTAACTATTGATTTTCACTGCAAATATTTTTCAGGCAATAATTTCCTGAAAATAATTACTGTAAGTTCACATAATTAGATAAAGCCGCCAAAGTTCAGCTTTATAATGTTCTAACTATCTAAGATGAGAATAAAAAAGTCGCTTAACGAAAAAAATCAATCGGATAAATAGAACGTTCTGATTTTAACTGTATGTTTTTTAATATTATTTCTAAGACTTACGCGAATATTTGACATTTTTAATTAAACAACTTTACGGATTTTATCGCGGTTCATTTTTAAATTTTATTCACACAACTTCCTATAGAAGATTGTATATCCATTGTAACTAAAAAACAAAATGAGAACAATATGCCTTTAGAATATGCATTACTCCTTAAACATTGCCTTACATCTGGCTATTTCTTATGGAATAAAGAATTCTACACACATGTGGATGGTGTAGCTATGGGCTGCAGGAGAAGGCCCTTAGTACAGCTCTCATACATCCTAGATTTTATAAGCGGTATGTAGATGCCGCATTCACCGTCTTACCATCAGGTAAACTAAATGCATTTTTACCTAGACCACCTTAATTCCGTATATCAAAAAATTAAATTTACTATGGAATAAGAGGGTTATAACTTTTTACCTGTTTTAGATGTTCTAGTGAGCCGCAATGCCTACAACACATTGAGCCATACTGTACATAAGAAAGCAACCCATACAAACCATTATTTAAATGCTAACGCTCACCATCGTCCTTCATAGTTATCTACCGTGGGTAAATCTTTGTTTCAGAGAGCACGCAGAACCTATGACAAGCAACACCTAGCCGCTGAATTACAAATAGCAAGTCCTGCGGGATAACAAGCTCCAAGCACTGTGCCAATGTGACAGTTACCAAGTGAAGTTAGCCACTGTCGAGTGGGTACCTGCTGTCTTACCAAAAGTTAGAGGAGTCACAGACAAGATACAGACTACATATTGAAGCGAGCCTCCATTAAAACAATTTATAAGTCGCTGAAGAAAATAAGTCAATTTTTACCACCTGACAAATACAACATCCCTCTATAAGATCCAGGAGTATACAAGCTTGATTGTAAATATGGTCTCTCCTATGTAGGTCAAACAAAGAGAGCTATAAAAACCCGGGTGAAGTAACATATCGCCTTTAAAAATAATAGGCAAAATAAGTCTGTAGTTTGTGGACACACTATGAAAGGGCCTAACCATTACATTAGATTTGATAGGACAAAAATCCTCGCAAAAGAACACCGATTCCTGCCAAGAATGATTCGCGAGGCTACTGAAATCAAGAAACGTCAAAATTTCAATAGAGAAGATGGTTGGATGCTACCACCAGCTTGGAATCCAATTATAAATAAAATCAAGTAAAAAAATATTCACAACACTGCAAGAGCTAAAGGCATTATAAGTAGTTACTGCGTGAATAGAAACAAAAATTAATATTCAAGCTGAACGTATGCAGGATTGACAAGTGACATCACGACATCAAACACCACACCCGTGACGTCCACCGTTGACTGCAATCTGAAGTAGATTGACCGCTATTGGCGTAATAGGCTGAAGGACTTTATAATAGGTCATATGAAATTGCTGTTTTGTATGGAATAAGTGAAAATTCAGTAGTAATCACCCATGCAATCGACGCATTTTTGCCAACGCATTACAAATTTATTGATGCCCTTTTTGTAAAAATCAGCTGGACGCAAAGAAACTCTTAAAAGACATTTTATACTTTAGCCAACCTGATTTCGAGAGGAAGCGTATTCCAAAGGAGGACAGACTGGATAAAAAAAGATGTGTGCATAAAGTCTGAACGGTGAACATTCTAGAAGACAGTTTTCCGTGGAGCGAAGATTTTTGTTACTAACCGCACATAGATACTGAAAAGAAGAAGATATATAAGTCGGAATAGAGGAAGAATTTAAGAAAGAATGAATAGTAGTTAAAGCTCTTAGGGAGAAGTTGGGAACGAAAAGCAGATACATGGTTTCGAAGACTTACGCGAATTATTGACATTTTAAATTAAACAACTTTACGGATTTTATCGCGGTTTATTTTTAAATTTTATCACCCGACGTTTCGAAC